>RJWM01002984.1:0-119266 GCA_004363535.1 Dasyprocta punctata | reverse complement strand
TTACTGAAGTTTGTACCACATTTTGGAAGGACAGAGGAAAAGAGAACTTAAGTTCCTGGATGACTCATACTGTTTGCTCACTCCCAAAGCTATTCTGTAGCCCTCTCCTGCTCTGCTTTACATTGGAGCCTTATCTTAGCAAATCAGACTGTCCAGGCTTTCTTTATCAAATGGTTACTTATTAGGTTTCGCTAATGATATGGGAAGGAACTGAAATAAAAAAGATGAACGGGGAAAAAATGCCATAATGTTTCTCCTCATGTTCTGTGCTAAAGGCAGTAGCTCAACAATGATCACATATATTTTCCAGTTGTTCTTCTGCTGTATAGTCTTCACCGTGGTTCCAGTAGGGTAACACCCACATATTCTAGGCAGCTCCTCCATGGTTCCAGGTCCCATGGAGGCCAAGACTCTGGTGATGCTAAAGCCTCCCTTTGAGTCACAATGCTGGCTTGACAGATATCCTACACTTGCCAGCCTCTGGATACTTCACAGCCCTTATTTACATTTTCAACTCTTCCAACAACAAATATAAAAGATTTATATAACAGAAATATTAAAAGAAGGAACTATGGTAAGATACAATTAGACACAGGACCTTAAGCACACACATCATAAACCTGTGTCTCTCTCTTCTTTCTTTGTGTTGTTTTCACGATCAGGCCCCCTCTTTATATTTGGTTGGAAAAAATGACTCTGGTTGTCACAAGTCTATACCCTTGAACCTCATAATCCAATTGAAAAGCATCTATCTCTTTTCTAAAACCCCTGTATTAAATGTTGAGGATGAATCTGATTAATTTGCTACAGGATGGGAAGGTGCAATTCTTCAGTCATAATCACTGGAGTTGCATGTGACTATTTCAGCCTCATTAGAATTATATTGAGTAAGGAGGACTCTACTCAATAGAAAAGATACTGTGCAAACAACCAGCATCTAATACAGGGAGGTGCTGAAAAATCTCTCTTTGCCCCTCTGTATACACTCTTCATCCTTTGCTGATCTGACGGTTTGTGCAGAAAGCTGATGGTTTTGGTGCCTGTCATTTAGCTTTTACTTTTTTCGCTGAGTCCAACCCTGATCCACACTGCTATGGATTGGAAAGTAGGAGATCAGAGCCCAGTATATTTATTCCTCACCACCATGCCAGCCAGTGATTTGGCAGTGGCAGGTTTCCTCAAGATGGCAGCTCTCATTGGGTAATTGCTCATATCTGAACTCTCTCTGTTCACATAAGAGCTATCTCCTGATCTGCAGGCTGGATTATGATAATGGCCTCCCCTAGTGATACTCTCAGGTGCCTCATTGCTCCTATAGGATTCCCTGGATTCTATCCTCATCCTAGGTGATTTCTGCATCAAACTGCCTTCAGTTATTTATTTATTTATTAGCACACCACTGTCCCCCTCAGGGACCTAATAATCACAGACTAAATTACTATTCCTTTTTATAACTGCAAAGCCAAACTTCTAACATTTTCAGAAACTTGCTGAAGGTTGCACAGGTATAAGTGGCTGAGATTGGAATGGAAACTATTTTGTCTTTAAAGTCTGGGCACTAAATGGGGAGGTTTGGACAAATACATAAACCCAACAAGCCTTATCCCATTGCCATTTTCTTATCCGGCTATACTCTACGATGAGCCAGCAAGACAAGGCTTTTGGTTCCTACTGTCAAAACGGCCGTGTTAAAGAGAAAAACAAAATAAGATGCAGAATATCATGGCACACAACCAAGTCCTGATGGCTGAATCTGGTCCAGTTTTGGAGAGTATGCATGATCAATTATTTTATACTATGAGAGAAAAGGTGCCCTTCATAAATCTATCTAAGAGTACCATAATTTTCATTTTCTCCCGTCCTTGTACACGTCTTCAAGTGAATTACTGGATAATATCTGACAGAATATAATTCTTGATCCAGTTTTTTAAATGTACAGTTTGATGTGAAGAAAACAGGTATCTGGAGGGGTACTTAGTGAACTTGTATCCTCTAGAGGTTGGTGATTGGGACAAAAGTCAGTTGGGGATAGGCTCAGTAGCCATGATCATGAACAGATTTATTTTTTCAAGTGTGATAGTTGGTTTTAATTCTTTACCATGGAACTTGCTCTAGCACAAGTTTCATGTAAGTGTAATTCAACAATATAAAAGGATCGCCATTTTTTTCCATGGTTCCTAGGTACTGACAAAAGTATAAACATATGTTGCCTGGAGGGCACAAAAGTAAGTGCTTAATGATTATCAAGCATCTCCAACCTGAAATGCTAAAGTTCATTCTCTTCCCACTTAATTTTCATGCTATCTCTTTATCCAAATGATGTCCAGTTTGGAATTACATTAAGGAATTAGGAAGCCTAGGAAGTTAAATGGATAATGCCATCAGGAATAACATGCAATTAAAGACATAGGTAAGAGAGATAAATCCACTTATTTGTCTGAAATTTGAGACAACATTATTATCTAACTTAGCAAAGCAAGAAAGGACACTGGACTGGTCACATCCTACAGAAAGAAAAAGCAACTTTCTGTTCTGCTGTGACTATATGTGTGCAGTTACATGTGGTACAAAAGGAAAATAAAATGAGCAGTGTAGTTTGTGGAAAGAAACCCATACTAGGATGAATTTACATCCAGGCAAAGCATGATTTTGAGAGACCAAGAAATTTATAGGTAACAAAATAGAAAGGATATTTATAAAATTTAAAAACCCTGCTCCCCTAGGAAACATATACCTCAATTTATGTAAACTTTTCTCTGGAAGCACAGATTCACAAAGGTTATTTTGAGTAGGGGTTAGAACAGAGAAGGAGGAACAAAGGCTTTTGTGGGCAGAGTATGTGCTGTGCAGCTGGGCAGTTTTGGTGACTCAGAGGCAGAGCAGAAATGATCTCCTCAAACTTCTACAAAGTTCCAGTTACTTCCAGAGCCTTCACTGCTGGTGAAGTTAGAAGACATTTGTAGAGCGAACTATGTTTCCTGGTGCATGCTTGTTTAATTGTCTTGTTGCCAGATGGTAGACTGCTTTGTAGTCCATGAACATTTTGAAATCAAGGATGGACTTCACTCAACATTGTTTTTATTTCCGAGCTCTATGTGTAGACACATAATAAGCATTTAATAAAGGAGTTCTGTTATTCTCATTTCAAAATTATAATGATTTTTCCTTCTTAAGAAAAAGACTGAATTTCATACATTGTAAACATGCATACAACCCAGAAAACTAAAACCAACTGACACTACAGTGTGGAAGACCAACTGAATGGTTCTCTTTGAATACAGAACAGTTACCTCTGCTTAAGTTAAACCTGACCCTATCCCCATGTATATGTACAGAACTGGCTAAGCTATTTCCTTCTCCCTTCAGTTGGCTCTGAGCAATGTAAATAGGGCTAGTGGAGGTACTGACATGTACTCTTTGAAGCCAGCCAACAGTTTCCTGTTTCCTTGCCTCATGTCTCTCTGTAAACTATTGAGCCCAGGGGAATGACAGAGCCACATAGCTCCAGGAATGTCCACTGGGTTTGAACCTCAAGGTGAGAGGCTATGACTTCCCAGGACACAAAAGTTTGCATATCAGAAACTGAAGCAACAACCTCCTAAACATTTAAATGCCACCCTAATTGAATTATGCAGATTGGTCTTTCTGCATACCCTTCTCTCTGCATATTACAGAGGTGCTTTGTGGCCCCCTCGCTAAGCCTAGTTCACAAACTCACATAATTCCCACCATTCTCAGCATCACTCACCCTTGAGTTACTCCCTTCTTCAGGATTTAATAAATTCCTGATGAGACCCTGGGTCATGGCCTTTGTTCTGTGAATCCTCACCTGGACCTGACTCAGGACCCCTAGGCTGTCCTTAGCTATAAATATGTCTTAGTATCTTTATTCTCACAGTGGGTTATGGAGGTGATAGATTGGAATTAACTTTCTGTGATTCCAATAACATTTCCATGGGATTACAAATATAAACTTTCTGGACCATGAGGAGGATGGAAAAAGGGCACCAATACCACAGATACACAGGAAAACAATTGTTCTAAAAAATAATAGTGGTAAACCGAAGGTAATAAAACATTCAACTATAATAAAATTTAAAAATACAATATGAAGAAAACTGAAAATAAAATATTACAGTGCATGAAAGGCCAGTGAAAACAAAAACCCACTATGTACTATTTCATGTCTCCATGTCTTGTATTTTTTGTATTCTGTTTCCTTTAACATGGAGATGAGGTAGGATTTCTATTGCCCCATACTGTGGACCCAAGCTTCCTGTTGGCTGCTGGTGACCTTTCTAATTAGAATCTCATTTATTTACTATAGATGTTCTTATAACTAAATAGGCAGTAGAGATTATTAATCCAATAGAAATTAGTGAAAAAGAGGATTAGAAGTTTGACTAATTTGCCTAGAATTTATGGACATCTGTGTCTTAGTCCTTTTGGATTGCTATAAAAAGTACCATAGAATGGGTAATTTATAAATGACAGGAATTTATTACTCACAGATCTAAAGACTGAGAAGTCTCAGATCAAAGTGCTACCAGATCTGGTATCTGGTGGGGGCTTTTTCTAAGCTTCATAGATGGTGACTTCTTGCTGTGTCTTCACATGGCAAGAGTGGTAGACAAGCTCCCATGTGACTCTTTTCTAATGGCACTGCTCCCACTCGTGTGCACACAACATTGTAAATTGACTCCTAAAAGCCTCGTACCTTAATACTATCATATTTGGTACTGGGCTTCAACATACCAATTTGACAGAGACACAAACATTTGAAACTAAGCAAGCTGGAACATCAGAATGTAACTTCATTTAAAGATAGAATCTTTATAGACATATTCAGATATAAAAATGGATCTTGAGATGAAAACATTCTGGCCTTAGGGTACATCTATGATCCAAACTGTTGTCTTTATTAGAAGAATGAAGGGCACAGCAGCACAAAGAATGAAGTGATTTGGAGAGAGAAGCAGAAACTGGAGTTGTGTTGCAATAAACCAAGAAATGTAGGGAACCACCAGAACCTACAAAAGTCAAAGATCCATTACAGCCTTTGGAGGGAATCTAACCCTACAAATACCTTGATTTCACTTCTGACCTCTATATCTCTGAGAGAATACTTTTCTGTGATTTAAGCTACTCATTTTGTGGTACTTGCTTATGGCAGCTTTAGGCAATGAACATGGTGGTTTTATGTTGGCATATTGCAAGACACTATGTTGAGTGGGAAGTTAGAATCCACAGAGATAGTGTGATGAACTCTACGTAATAACACCCCACTGAAAAAAAAAAAACTCTATCAGTGGAAAATCAGCACTTGTAGCAATAGAAAACTGTATAAAGTTTACATAAGTAAGATTTATGTATCACACTCCAACTGTATTTAAACTTAGTAAGGGCCAGGATGTGTGAGATCCCTTTAAAATCTACCTTATCAGCAATTATCTGATTACAGACCAAGGATAACATGTTGTCTTTTTCATATTCTAGATTTTTGTAATTAAATACATGTTAATTTAAATAAATTAATTAAAAACATTGAAATAATTCCTAAAATACATATCACTAGACACTTCTTTTTGGTCCTCAATAATATAATAAAATCCATTAAAAACCCTCAAGTCTGCAAGATTTTATCTCATCACCCTATTAAACTAAAGGCTAAAGAGGAAACATTCTGCGGCTTCCTTTCAGAAGATCAGTTTGGGATTTGCCATTCTGGGGAGATATTCTTGAGAATTTCTGTTTCTAGATTGCTCCTGGGAACCCCAGAGATAAAATCATCAGCAACGTTAATTGCAATCCAGGGAATATTTAACTGGACAAAATGGTTGAACCATTAGTAGAAAATATGTAGGACTATCCTTTTGACCTACATTTCATTTTACAGACACTGTTTTTAATACCATAATTTATCCTAGGAAAATAATGAAGATCAGGGAAGTTATCTGAATTAGCATGATCACAAAGCTAGCTAATGGCAGAATCTGGTACTGTACCAGTCCTTGTCTAGCATTAGAGTCAGATGCTATATTTCTTCTCTCACAATGTGCTTAAACCTGTTTGCTTGAGCTCCAGATGGGCAAACACTGCCTATCTATTTGAAACAAAATTACAGAGTGTATTTTTGCCAGATACTGTAAGGGTAAACAATCTTTTATAATCCAAGGTCAAATACACTGAAATGTAATAATTATTTTACTTCACTCAGATAGCATAATAGGATAACTGAAAGTATTTCTCTATGTTTTCAACTGTTTTTTTTGAAGGGCATGGAAGATAGGACCAAGTGGGAAGAAAAGGTAGCATAGTTGTGGGGAGCAGCTGAGACGGAGATTAATCACACATTCAGGGTTAGAGGAAGGGCACCCCTGAGAACAAGAAGCGAGCCATGTAAACAAGTTGTTAAGACTAGAACAAGGCCAATTCAGCAGGTGTCTGGCCTTGATGTTCTTCCTTGTTAACTACAACACAAATAGCTTTGAGGATGTTTCACTTTCATTGTTCTCAGGAAAACACTGAGACCTTGTGCACTTTTAACTTCATCATGCACTTACCCCTTTTTTACCATGTATAAATAAAGAGGTAGGCCATGCTGGGATGTTGGCCAGTCCCCGCTTTCCTTTTAGTATGTATCAATAGTTTTTTGTTAATCTTCCATTGCCACCTCTAAGGACTTCACTAGCTGTGAGGGTCGTGCCAGGTGGTGCTGAAACATGTGGCCTGAGCTTGAGGGACTCAGTAAGCCAAGGTGAGGAGATATTCTAGGAGTGCATGCAACAGGGCAACAGGACTAAAGTATGGAGTGCATTGAGTAATCACAGGTGTAAAACAATGGGGGAATTCAGGACCTAAAGTTCATTCTTTGTATATTAAAATACTTAGAGCTTTAAGATTAAAGGGACGCCTATTAAGACTGCATAACTTGCTAAATTTCTTTAGTTTGTTTCTCTGTTTCCAGAAAAAGGAACTATAAATTTACATACTTGGGAGAAGGTAGGAAAGCAGCTAAGATCAAGGATGGGGACAAAGCAAACCAGCACAAATCTATCTAGACTCTATAAACTTTTAAAACATTCTTTTACATGTAATGTAGCAAATATGAGGAATTCCTTTCTGTCTTGTCTTTGATGCCCAATACTGTTCTCATTGTTTTGTCTTATTCTGATTAATATTTTTCTTGCTTAATTTCGTGTTTTGTTTTTATTGGTTTTATTCTGTTTTGTTTTTGGTTTGATATTACTATACCTGATGGAATGGTCAACTATTGTGAAGATAACAAGATATATTATACTAGACATTGTTTTTCTAGTACCTTGCTTTGAAGTTCTGTACCAATTCTACTGCTTTGTTTTGATTGACTTTGTTCTGTTCTGTTTTGTTGGATTTTACAATTTTAAAATAAAATTAAAAAAAACATTATTTTACAGGAAGAAATCACTGCTTTCCACTTCTCTCACCACTTCTCATAGAACCCTATGCAACAGAGGGAATAAGGTCAATGGTGAAAGCCAATAGAGAAGGTGGGAACCAAAGAGTTATGCCACTAAGCCTTGAGCCTGACCGAGACAAGTGAGGTGGGAGGAACTGAAATACTTGCTTTGTGTTGTGTCAGCTGAAGTGGGAAACATGGGCCTTGGTTTGGGGCAGCTAGTGACAACTGCATCTTTGTCCTAGAGTCAGTTGGACAGCCACAGTTTACCATTTTTGAGCCTCAATCAGTACAGAATACTGGCATCCATCCCTTCTTGGGCATGTACCCATTCTTACATTGAATAGCTGCAGAATTTGCAGTTGACAGAGACATGTTTGGGCATAGTTATAGCAACCCAGGGGCAAGGGCACAAGGTACTGTCCCAGCAAAAGATAAATCAAAGGCACAGTCAAAGGGAGTCTATATAAGAGATAATATTAACTGAAAATATATTAAATCTTACAGAGAATGCTGTTAAAAGAAAAGGTCTGAGTATGTGACAGACTGGGTGGAGATAACTGAGGTGAAAACTACGTGAAAGAAAGGAACACAGAAGTTGCCAGCATTCTTGAGGCAAAATAAAATCCTAAAATAATTATAGAAAAAAGATTTTATTCCTTCCAAATTCTTCTTATAAGAGATCTCTGCTAATTAACCTATAGGTAATTCTGACTAGTCGATTTATAATTACAAACTTCTAAAATTGTAAAAGAGTTATTATAATTCAATTTGGCCAAAAATATATCTGAGCAAACTATGATTTTATGAACAGATTTGTCCTATGTATGTTTGTTTGTTTTTCTGTGTGTCCAATCAGTAAATAGCTGTTTTGAGTTTCAATTTTTCTTCTTTTTGCATTTTTGGATTTTGGCATTTGTCTGATATGCTTCTACGAAAATTTCCACATGGTCAAAATGATGTTAAGATTGGTTTTATAAATGTAATGCATATTGCTGTTTATGTATTACAATTTGAGAATCTCTCATTATTCAAAAATAATGTGTTAAATGTTATGAGCTGGTTATAATAAGTTATCAAAAAATTTGCTAAGATAATTAAACAAAAATCCCTTGGGGTGGGGAGAAACTGTTGGACTTGACTCCAATTGATGAATAAGACATCAGTTGCCTAAAATTCTTCAGTTCTTGTTCATTAATGGGAGGCCCTAATTATCTCCATATCCTTATAGGAGACACCCCAAAAATGTTGCTTAAATATATATTATTGTGATATGTTTACATTGGTAATTGTCAAATTCTGGAAATAAGACAACAAGGACTTCTCACTAAAGGTGCTCTTGGTACAAAACTAAATCAAGAAACAAATGTTTTCATATGGTTAATGCTAATCTCATGGTACATTAGATGTATTCATGATTTTCAGATATATAGGTCTTCCAAAATGTGAAACTGGGATTGTTCATGGTGATAAATATTTTCTTTTAGATTCAGACATCTGCCTTTCTCTTATGCTCCAGATACTTGTGAAAGGAGGTTCATTCCAAGCCACAATGAGATTACTACTCACTAATAATAGTTTAACAAAAACTTATGTGATATGTATCCTTTGTATGCGCCAATATACTTAGAGATATTTAGACATCAGGCAAACTGGAAAAATGTCACACACTTCAGTGATATCCCATTAAAGTTCCACAGATTAGAAGAGAACTTCTTATGTACTAGATAGAGATTATTGACTAAAAAGGCTATTAGATACCAGAATGGAAATTTAAGTGTGTTGCAAAAATGTCATCATGATTGTCATGGTAAAATATTATGTATGGCTTTCAGTCTCAGTTTTTCTCTGAAAAATGTGTAACTGTTGTCTGTTAACTTTGTATAGGGATTCAACTACTAGAACATCCATGGTTGGTAAGAAACAACAGTTCTCTGGCTATAGTTTGTATTTTAAGGTACTTAACTTTCAGATAAAATTATAATAGTTAAAGTAATTTCTCTCATTACAATGTAATATCATTAGCCATCTCTTATGGGAGACCAAAAACTAGAAAGATAGATGGGCTAAAATGTCAGCCAGTACTTTGGCCCAGGCCCTCCAAGGTCAATGAGAACCCAAGACATAAGGGAACCTGCCTTGGTTACTTTTTTCTTGTTGCTGAGACAAAATACCTGATGCCCAAAATTAAGAAAGGAAAGGTTTATTTCTTATAGTTCTCAGGGGTTTCAGTTTGTACTCAGCTCCAAGGCAGTGCAGCGTGGCAGGGCTGCCATTCACGGCAGACAAAAACCACAGGGTGTGAACTGGAGAGAGAAAACACACCTTCTTCTCACCCTTACACTGTAAGTCGGCTCCATCCCTGGGTGGGTGCAGCACTTAAATCGCCAATCCCAGTGCTAGGCAACAAACCAGTCATGAACGCCAGACTCAGCTACATCCATGCCATGATTACAAGACACTTGGCAGGGCCACAAGACCATAAACCATAACATTCCACCCTTGGTCCCCCGCAGGCTTACGTATATCCTTTATACAAAATACATTTAGTCCATTTCCAAGAGTTGCCATAGTCCTAACAGTCTCAGCATTGCTGAAAATTCCAAGTCCCAAATCTCCTCCAAGATCTATGGCAAACTCTTAATTGTAGCCCCTATACAGATGAAAAGTTAAACACTTCCAACATGTAAAGGCACATGATAAACATTACCATTCCAAAAGTTACAAACAGGGGAATACAAAGCATTGGAACAGTAGAAAGTCCAAAATCCAGCAGGGCAAACAGTAAGTCCTGGAGTTTTACACTCAGCATCTGAAGCAATCTAGTTGCAAGCTCCAAAATGCTTGAGTGATTCCACCCCTGCAACACTTCCAGGGGCTCCATTTCTCACAGCTTCTCTCTTAGGCTCATTCTGTTCAGTTTTTGCAACTTTCCTTGGATGATCCATGTTCCTGGCTTTTTTAAACTTCTGAGTTCTCCACTGCACTTTTGACTTCACCCGTACATAATTATATATTGCCCTCTCAGGGGCACACTGCTTGGCCTCCCAGGCCTTTCCAAATCAGAGTGGAAGCTCCTAAGGTCTGCTGCTAGCTGGAGCAGTAGCCAGGCTTTCCTCTCTCTTGGCTGTGGGGGTGGACTACCTGGATGACTGAGCTCTCTGAACCTGGTTGTGAAGAACAGATTTTTTATGCCACCACCATTCTGGAATCTGGTGTAGCTGCCACCATAACGAAACCTCCTGTGGCCTCCATTGCCACTCTGGAATGTAGTGTTCTGTGGCTTTTTTCTCTGAGCAAACTCTTTCACTTTTGCCAGCTTGAGGCTGCAAAAGGTGGAGACCTGCTGCTTCCCAGGATGGCACCAGGTCATCTTTTTTATTTATTTGTTCATTCTCAGCAATCAAGGTCTCAGCTCTATCTTTATAGTCCACAGCTTCATGGCCAAACTCACAGTGTTTTAAATCACCATGCTGGGCTCTTTGCTCTTGATTTGCAACATAAATCTGGCTAAAAGACCCAACAATAGCCATACCATCACCTCAGCATTTGACTGCCTTGAAATTTCCTTTGTCAGATTAATCAGACCATTGCCCTTAATCTCAGTCTCAGGCAAAGTCTCTGGGCATGAGCAAAATGCAGATGAACTTTCTGTCAAGCCATAACACACGTCATGTGGAGTTCAATAACCAATGCAGTTCTTCTTCCCTGCAGGAACCTCCTAAGCCTGGTCTTTACCAGCAGGCTTTCTATCAGCCTTCTGGTCTCCTGAGCTCTGAGCAGAATCTCCCCTACAGAACAGCCTAAGCTGTTCCAGTGCCACTCTTTCAGGCAACATCTCTGAACCTTTCCAAATTCTTTCCTCAAGCTATTTCCAAAGGCTCTTGAACTACATGGTCAGGTATAGTAACCGTAATGATCCTACTCCTGGTACCAAATTCTGTCTTGTTACTTTTTTCTCATTGCTGAGACAAAATACCTGATGCTTAAAATTAGGAAAGGAAACGATTATTTCTTACAGTTCTTGGGGGTTTTAGTCCATACTCACTTAGCTCCAATGCAGTGTGGCATGGCAGGGCAGCCATTCATGGCACATGCAAACTGCAAGGTGAGAACTGGCAAGAGAAAATATGCCTTATTCTTGCCCTTATACTATATGATGGCTCCAGCCCCGGGCAGGTACAGCACTCACATCACCAATCCCAGTGCTAGACAACAAGCCAGTCACAAATGCCAGACTCAGCTGCACCCATGCCATGATTACATGAGACTTGATGGGGCCACAGCAGCATAAACCATAACAGATCCCTTTCTGTGACATCTTACAACTCTGGTGAGTTACATGACCTCCTGATCAAGGAGTTTGTTGGACCACAAAGGAAAGAGATCAACATTATATAGTGCACCTAAGGAGAGGCACCAGAAGAGAAAAGTCTCCCAAGCTTTCATGGAACACAGCTTGGTCAAGCAATGCCTGTGACTCATCTACACAGCTGACCCTGATAGAAGAACTGAGAGGCATTGTACATGGTTCCAAGGTAAATCCTAAGGAGACTTAACTGACCTTGATAGATGACAAAAGATTAATTTTAATTGATATAGATCTTGTTTCAACTTGATCATGACCATTCAGCAGAAAAGTATAACCACAAGATGCATAAAACAATGTCAGAGTAATAAGCTAACTATAGAAAGAAACTCAAATCACATTTTCTGACAATTTCCACCTATACTTGTAGCTGACTGTTATGGGATAACAGACTGTATAGGGTTAAGTTGCTAAATATAGGGACCTGAAACCCTTGGACTGGGAATTTTTATCCTAAATGAGTAATTCTACTCATTGTGGAAAACATTCAAGATGAAAAAACCTTCACAGAAAGAAACTTCACCATGGATGTCTGGAAAAGAGAAAAAGAAAAGTCTCCCACAGGAAAAATTCTTCTACAGAGCCTGATATACGCAGCTCTTCCATCTCCAACTGACAACTCACCACTTAAATCTAAGAAATAGAAAATGGGGAGATGTGGGGAGTGGCTGAGGTGGAGATTGACCACATTTTTAGGGCTAGAGCAAGGCCAACCCTAAGAACATAGAGCTCCAGAGGTGAGTCATGTAAGTAAGTTGTTGAGACTAGAGCAAGGCCAGTTCAGCAGGTATCTTGCCTTGATGTTCTTCCTCGTTAACTAAAACACAAATAGCTTTGAAGATGTCTCACTTTCATCGCTCTCAGGAAAACACTGAGACCTTGCACTTTCAACTCCTTCATGCAATTCTATCTTTTTTACCATGTATAAATAAAGAAGTAGGCCATGCTGGGTTGTTGCTGCCTCTCCATTAGGCAAGTCAGCTCCCACCTGATCCCAATTTTCCTTTTAGCATGTCCCTGTAGTTTTTGGGTTTTTTTACTCTCCCATTCCCCACTCTCAGGACCATGCTAGCTGTGCAGGTCATGGATAATTTTTCTAGATATGGTCAAAGTCAAGGTCTTTTGGATTTCTTTGTAGTTTATCCCCTGGAAGTGACTTAACAAGATACTTAGTCTTCCAACCTCCTTCATTTTTGTCACTTTCAGTAAGAAAACAAATCTATAATGCAATAAACCTAACAGTGTAAATCACCTATATTTCCACAATAATCCCTTACCATGGTAGTCAGCCTTTCCTCACTGTGACCAAATACTTGAGACAAAACAACACAAAGGAGGAAAGAGTTATTTTGGCTCATGGTTTAAGAGATTTCACTCCATGAGTGGCTTGTTCAATTGTTGTTGCCCTGAAATGAAACAAAATGTCATAGTGAAAAGTGGTGATATAGCAAATCTCATCTCACAGCAGACAGGAAGTAGAGAAGAAAGAGCCAGAGAGGAAGTGATCAGGAACTAGGTATAATCCCCAAGGTCATGCCCTGAAGATCCACTCCCTATAACTAAGTCATACCTCTTAAATTTCCATTACTTTCCAATAATTCCATAGAATTATGATCTCTTCAATGAATTGCTCTATTACTGATGAAGTTAGACCTCTCATGATCAAACCACCTCCCAAAAGCCAGTCAACACCTAAGGCTTTAACACAGTTATCCCTTTGGAGACATATCAATTCAAAACATAATGCTCCATCGATTAGTAATGAGAAGTCATGGTTAGAAATAAAATTTTGCCTTTTGTAAAAATTAGTTTTTAAAATGGTGAAAAATGTATGTATTTTCTCACTGACATGAAGTATAACAGCTTAACTACCTGTGGTAGTATTAAATATATTCACATTATTGCACAATGTCTGAAACTTCTATGCCAATTAAACAACTTCACATTTCCTCCTTGCCCCAAAACACAGAAAAATCACCATTTTATTTGATTTCATAAATTTGACTAGAAATAGTCTGTGACTTAAAATGATTTGATTTGTGGATTTTGACTTTATGATGATGCAAAAGTGATATGTACTCAAAGAGAAACTTACTTTGAATTTTGAGTTTTGACCTTTTGTTGGGCCAATGAAATACTGGAGGTTGAGGCTTTTGGGTGAACTTACTAATACATGTGCCATTTCTTACATCTCCAGGAGATACAGTAATGTTCGGGAAATACTGTCATCCCAAGGAAGTGGCTGTTGTTTATAGTTAATCGTAAAAGCAAATACCCCTCTTTTCCCTTCTCCGTCATCTCATTCTCATTTGTTACAATATAAATACACCAAAGATTTCTGGTAAGTCTTTATTTTCAAGAAAAAAAATCTAGAATTCAGAAACTATAGGTAGCATTACTCTAAAATGAGTGATACTTTCTAGGATAGACTAGTTGTCATGAAAGTAAAATGTTTTGCTTCATTTGATTTATCACATTTATATCATAACTAAAGAAAACAAAATTTATGACCATAAATTTGTATTATGCATGGATGCTTACATATGTCTTATACATAAACCATTTTACCATATTCTCATTCTACAGTTGTGTAAATTGAGGCCCAAGTGAGTTATGGGACTTACTGAAGGCTACATAATCCATTATGTCAAGGGTTAAATACCTTAATCTCTATTTTCTCAGTGGTTTTAACCCATGTTTATTAAATCCATATTTAGAAAATGCAAAGATATTACATTTGCAAGGATTTTCAATACACAACCTGCCCCTCTCCCAAACTTCATTCACTTTAAAATCATTGATATACATAAACATTTATTTTATGTTTATTTTGGCAAACAATAGTAGGTTGAAATTTTATTTTTCTTCATCTGAGTGTTACATTTATTTTACTTTTTTCAAATACATATATTTTCCTCTAATTCTCCTAATTCTGATCCTTTCTCTATTACCCCATATACCTGTTAGTAATGTTTTATTAGATAATTTTACTGTATTCAAAATATGATTTTTATTTATAAATATTTAACAGATAACTCTAATTTTTTCAGACCATTTCTGAAGAATGTTATGAATATGTGTGTACTGTAAGTACTCTAGCTCTGTTCTTTGATTTTTCATTCTTGTCTGTCTGTAAGCTAACCTAGTGTTGGAACCGTCTTCAGACAAAGTTGAGAACATATTAGGGTTTCATATAGATGTAAGGATCTAACTATTGATGGTGTTTCCACATATTTCAAAATATTTTCATGAGTTTGTCTTAGGGTGATTCTCTGAGTCATGGCATAATTTTTCTTTTTATTGAAGAGAAAAACTGAAGCCCTCGTGTTGAAGTGACTGACTCCAGTTGTTATTCTGACACAGAGATCAAGGGTGTGCAGGAATTGGCAACTCATATTCCTTGGCTTCTGATTCGGTGTTTATCTACCAAATCAGATTGAAAAACATTGCCTTTGGGATTTCTCAGCCTTGTCAAATTTGTTTAGAGGTTATTTAATCTTGTTTTGTTTACCATTTTCTAGAAGTGGTTGTAAGAAGAACTCAGTCAAATGTAAGGATCAGTGAAGCGTCTTTGGAAAACTGCTCCCTTCATTATTGCAGACTATGGCAGTTGAAGTTCAAGAATTCTGGACAATGAACAGGGAACACTCAATTCATAGCTAAGGCCAAGGCTGTCCGCTGTGGCTTTCTTGAATGCAGCTTCTCCCATCTTCCAATCACTATATAAGCTTCTTGATCATTGCATTAAACCTGTTTTATTTGGCTGGTCTAGAGCAACTAATTATTTTTTTACTCAGCTCTAACTAATATATCATTCTTACGGTAAGTGCTAACATTTTGACTGTGATTTTGCTTCCTGGTGCTAAAGTATAATTGCAAAAAGGTAAAATTAGGACTTTTATGTAAATTTAGAATGAATATGTCATGAATTTGTTCAATTCATTAGTTAATGAGGGCACAATTAAGTGTAAAGACAGATTCAAAGAATATTTGAGGAGCTAGATATCTAAAGAAAGTTTAATAAAGAAATATTCCACTAAGATATTTTGGGGTATATACAAAGTTGGTTAATATTTTACAAAACTATATGTAAGTGGTGTGTTATATTTTCCCCCAAATTATTTGCCTCTGCTGGACAAAAATCCACAAGTTACAATAAAACTTCTAGGAACTTTAATAGGTACCTTTACTTATCATCATTTTAGACACCATAATAACATGTTCTCAAACAATGTTAATTGTCCTTTAAACAATCCTGGGAGGTAGACTTTATCACTTACACTTTAGAGATTTTAAAACTGAGCCCAGTGTGCATAACAGACCTGTTGAAGGTCATGGACTATGTTAGAGTTTGAATCCAGATTTGTCCTACTGAATCTGAGAAGTGTAATTTCCTGCTGTTCCACTATCATTTGATTAATTCATATACACCTTACCATACCTTAGTAAATTAATAAAATAAACCTAGAGAACAAGACTATTGAGAACTAAAGCATATAAAATGTTATTACAAAGATTGACTACACTGAAAGATAAAATAATATAAATTAAATCATATAAACCTTAGCTGGGGAAAAAAAAACATGGAGTAAAGGCATTAGATTATACAAAAGAAATACATTTGGAGTTTTATCAACCTGGGATTAAAAATCTAAAATAAACTTTTCAATAAGAACTTTTTTTCATGGCCTCTTAAGCATAAAATGCAAGATTCTATTCCAGATTTTCTATCTAAGTTGTGTCACAAACTTGAATAGTTGTTAGCACCAGAGAGAAGGCTTCAAGACTTTGGACCTCTTTCCTTGTCATAAATCCTCAGAGCACATTTTAGGCAACAAATGACAGATTCCTTGAGATCTGATCATTTCTGGTGTTAGAATTAAATAAATTACAATTGTCTTCCAAAGAGCATTTTCCAGTTTTTGTAATATTCTTAACTCATTTCCAGACTGTGTAAAACCATAGTTTCAATGCAGGTTAAAGCAAATAAATAAAACATTGACTACAAAGATAAGTGAGTTGGTATGGGTATTGTTTGAGACCATGGACTCTGGAGTTGGAATGGATGTTTTCTAACCCTGACCTACTGTTCCCTATCTGTCCAACCTTGGGTAGGCCACTCAATCTCTCTGTACCTCAGTGTTCTCATTTGTGAAACAAGTAATAATTCTACCTCACTGATTTTTATAAGGGTGAAATGAGCCAACATTCATTAAACATTTGAAAGAATTAATTGGTTTAAATATAAGCTCTTATTCTTTAAATATCATTCAAAAACAAACTTTGCCACTAAAGTAAGATTTGCATATAAAAACCGAGCTTGTACACTTTAAGAAAAGGACTATCACACATTTGATTAGCTCTGCTTGGTCTTTGTATTAGAAATGTAAACATTAGCTGCTGTAAGAGATAAAGTCTGAAATCTCAGTGGCTTAAAGAAAAGATTTCTTTTTCAACATGTATGACTCAGTCTGTAGATGTGGGGGCAAGAGTGGTATCTATGACTGCATTTATGAATTCTGGTTGTCATAACTTAGTACCACAGACTGTGTGGAGTAAACACACCAGGAATTTATTGTCTCACAGTTCTGAAAGTCAAAAGTCCAAGACCAAAGCACCATTAGAATCAGTTTCTGGTGAGGGCTTTTCTCCTGGATGTACCGCCTAAGTGAGAGAGGGATGAGGACATGTCTGCAGTATTCCTTGGACTCTGGGGGAAGGGGGAAAGGAAAGGAAATTAGAGAATAACTATCCAATCTCTCTCACAGTCCTTTGTCCTCTTAAACAAGGAGGGGGAAGAAAATTTCACCTTTCCTTAGTTCTTCCAGAGTGTTCTCAAGTTCATGTTATTGTGAAATTCTTTTCCCAAAATTTTCTCAGCTTCTATTGTCTATGGAGTTACATAAGTCAGGCAGTACTGTAGCAGAAAATGCCCCCCGCCCCGTTAGTTACCCAGGTAACAGTTCCTGCTAAGTTCCTATTACTACCGTCTTGTGGAAATGGTTGTTCACTATGTTTCATATTGTAAAAACCAATCAAAGACAGCCAAGTACTCTGCTTCTTGCTTGCAGCCCCACAAAACCTATCTCCCTGAGCCTTAGGGTCCTGATATTTTGGGAATGATATGGATCAGGGCCTGTCAACATAAAGTAAATCTGCCCCTAAATCCTGGGTATCATTTTGGTGTTTCTGCTTGTCATTACACTATATGACAGTGTGTTTGTATAAGGTGACAGGGGTCTGAAGTCACACACAGCTTCTAATTTAGGTCTGGGGAGCAAAGGAAGAGCCAGTACACGTCAGCTTAAGCGTAGATGCGCGGAGTGGGGAAGGGTCTGCTTCACCTCGAACATGTCAGAGGTCTTGAAGCCTTCACATTGCACAATCAGGCAGCAGATTTGTGAATGATAACTGTGTATGCCATGAAAACATCCTTGTGTATGCTTCATGTGTTCTGTCTTGGTAGAAAGGAAAAGCAACAGCTCTGGGGTAAGGCCCTAGAAAAAGACAATGGCAACACACAGCTGTATTCCTTTCACCCCCCTCTAGTATTCAGGAAATCCCATGTAGACCTTGAGCACACTGCAAACCCGTGGTTTAGACACATTCATCTCTTCAGCAAGTAAGCCCCATGCCAGTCCTCCACAACCTCAGTCCCCGAAGGCCTCAGGGACTACCATACGCACAAGTTACTGCTCAGGTCTGGCACCTCCCAGGACTGTCCTGTTCTCCCAGTTTTTTTTTTTTTTTTTAAATTAAACAGCATTTTTGCCTTTCACTAAAGGATATAAATGAAGACTCAATTGTTCTCCCAGTGACTGAAGTTTACTAGTTTAAAATTTTAATTTTTGTTTCCTAAAAGCAGTAAAATTCCATTACCTTTGTCCCTCCACAACCCCCTGTATTGTACTTTCAAATTATGCCTTTTTAGTCGCCCTGAAGTATCTTTGTCTTTAGGTCATCAGTAAAAGCAAATTGGCCTCTTTGGCTTAGCTGGGTGAGAGATGAGTACATTGAAATGTGTCCAATGGGACACTGCCAAAGTTCCAGTTTTTCAATTTATGTTTGAGCTGAAGAGTCCAAGGAGAATTCTGCTTCTGTGAGCTGCAAGAGGGCTGGCAAACAAGGCTAAACTGGATAAGGATACAAAGAAAATAAGAGAAGCATAATATGTGATAGAAGCCACCGATACTGCAGTGCAAAGTGAGACTGTGGCAAGGTGAAAGGGCTGAGAATTGATTAACTTGCTCGAGCCTGCCTGAGAGTTTGGGGCCATATCTCCTTCACGCAGGTACAGATTTTGCCTCTAGTTTTGTGAAGATTAGAGCAAGAAAGAAGCTGCTTTAAACAAAGGGAAAAAATAAATTTCAATGCATCATCTTGTATTGTATCCTGTTTTACTGTTATGATGCATATATCATTTTCTCAGATTGTGTCATGTATATAGTAGAGGCTTAAATACTGTCTGTTGCATTGAATTGCTCATGTACGTCCTCATCATTTTTGGCAATCATGATTTGTATGTTTCCTCGTTTTTCCAACAATAGCTCCAAAGATGTGACAATCAGCCTTCTACTCTGTCGCCTCTTAAAGGACTGACTGTAGCCCTCCCCCACGCTGTTATACCACTTTGACCTACAGACATATTAGAAGGTAATTCTTCTTCCTTCTTATTTCTCAATGGGTTGCAACAAGAGTCCCTGGTGACAAAAGACACTTGTACACTCACCATCTATTATATTTATCCTTCTTCACATACAAGCATTATAAACTTCTAAATTCTGGGGGGGAAAAAGAAAATCATGAGTGATCATGGGAAGACCATGGATTGTGCATTCAGACTGATCTATATTCTAACTCATCTTACATAGCCAATTGTGAAACTATGAGTGAATTACACGTTGTTTATATGCTGTTCTGAGAGTCTGCATTCCCCCGACCATCTGCCCTCCCCAGCATCTGTATGCTGCCCCATGAGTACTTCTGTGTTCCAAAGACATCTGCATGAGGTGTCTGATGGGATAGATGGAAAAAAGAACCCATTTGGCCCACTTTTACCTTTCTTCTTTTTCCTTTAGTCCTCTGAAGGAAGGGATACGCTTTCCCTTCCTGTCTGAAAAGAACTGATCTTATACCATTTGCTCTTTATTCCTAACTTCCTTTAAGACTTTGGTCTTTTAGTTTAGCCAAAAGATGGTATAGGGTGCAAGGAAAAAATTAGGCCATTCACAAGAACTTAAAAATTATCTCTAAAATCTTGATTTTGTTATTTTGGGAAACATTTGATATAGAGTCTGTATTTGATATAGGTTTTTAAAAAACATACTACAGGATAATTTCTGTGAAAATCTCAAGTGTTAGCCAGGCATGGTGGTGCATAATCCCAGCACTCAGGAGGCTGAGGCAGGAGGATCATTGTGAATTTGAGACCAGTTCAGGCTACAAAATGATTTCAAAGCCAGCCTGAACTACACAGTGAGACTCTGTCTCAAAAAATAGGGCCAGAGATTTAGCTCAGTGGCGTAAGTGCCTGACTGGTAGGCGTGAGGTTGTGAGTTCGATCTCTGGTACAAAAAACAAAAACAAAAACAAAAAAACCACACACACAAGTATTACACTTTGAATTGATAAATCCAAGACATTTTATAGATAGTCAGAGTGCTCATCTTGCCCATTCCACCATTTGTAGATAGAATTCAGCTAAACCTATCTCAATTACAGAAAGATCTTTGTAAACATTTTATGATGTTTATCCCCCAAAGCTCTTTACCTACAAATGATGATAACTGACCCCAGTGCTAACTGGAAATAACTCTTTGAAAAGTTCTTCAGTTAATGTGGATAACAAATATGCAATGTAAAAGAAGTGTCAAGTTCAGGGCACTGCTTCTTCTTGTCTATTTGTGGATGGTTTTAGTGACAAGGAAAAGAACCAAAACTGTAAATGCAGCTTGTCAACTAAAATGATGGGCCTTTTCAAGTCTTGGTTGATCAAGACATGAAAAGATAGTAATTTAAGTACCTTTTATATAAACATAACTGCGTATTTTCATAGCTTTGCTTCAAGACTTAAGCTTCCCCAGGTGATTAAAAATCATCAGGAAATGTCTGTCCAGTCTATTACAGTGCCTTAATTAAACAAACGCATCAGAATTATATGGGGTATGGCCCATGGAATTCACCAGGTGTAATAAATTCTGAAGAACCAGTCATTACAGATTTCTCAGAGTGTGCTAATAATATATACAAGGCAGAGGATAACAGAATTGAGAATTCTTTTATTTTGCTGTTAATTTCTTTTTTAAAGAGACAGCAACTATTCAGAGTCTTAAAGTCTTGATTTTGGTAAGATTTGTCTCGAGAATTCTTTGTTTGATTTTTCACATAATCAGGATGAACCAACAGACTCTTATCAGTAAGTAGAAATATTATTTCATAATGTCTGCTATCTTTATCATGTTATATGATTGTCTCCCCAATAAATCTATGGTCTTGGGGTTTTTTTGTTTTTGTTTTGGCGGCACCGGGGTTGAACTCACAACATCGCGCCTGTCAGACAGGTGCTTAAGTCACTGAGCCAAACTCCCAGCCCTGGTTTTTTTGAGGCAGGGTCGCACTGTGTAGCTCAGGCCGGTCTTGCGCTCGCGTTGTAGCCCAAACCAGCCTTGAATTCACAATGCTCCTCCTACCTCCCGAATGCTGGGATTAAAGGCGTGCGCCACCACCCCGGCTTATGGTTTTGGTTTACAGATGCTGGTTTACAGAGCTATGCAGAACATTTTTAGTTCCTACAGAAGCTATTTAATTTTATTTTTATTATGAGCTCAGTAATTCACTGAGCAAATCTTCAGTTAATTTAGTATCCATTTTTGCTAACCTGGGAACTGAAGCATTTTAAATTGTATTCTCAATGGACTCTTTTGTTTCTAATAATTCATTCCTCAGTGGGCTTCACCAGGACACTAGGGAAGAGGAAGAGCCCACTGGTAAACAGCAGATGTCCAGCAGGCCCGAGGCAAATCTAATGCATGGATGATGAAGGAGATGGGAAAAGGGAAACTGCAGCTCTTAGAATGACATATTTAAGAGCTGGAGAAGGTGCATTATTTTAAAATTTCTGATTATAAAAAGTAGTTCCTGCAAATAGTATATGGTGTGTATCCTTCTGCCCACATCTATTTGATTGGTAAAGAGGAACTGAGTTCTTCTTGGGTATCGAGTTCATAAAAATGTCCAGGTTAGAAGGAATGGTTCAGTTAGAATGCATGTGCAATTTGCAGCTCTCACTTGAGGATGAGAAAGGGAGCCAAGAGTGAGAAGACAAGGACATCAGCAGAAATAATAGATGGTTCAGTAAATGTCCAAAGTAAGGGAGATGGAATATGCACTGCCTCAGAAAAGGTGAAATACCCACCTTTCTGAGGTCATGGCTTTCCCAGAAGTAATACTTTAACTGCAATAGATGTGTACTTTCTCCAAGAGACTAGAGTTTGACTTAATTCTGGGGCAGGGAAAGAAAAAGAAAATGTGAAATACACCCACTGGTGCTCAGATAGGACAAATGGAAGACTGAACTTAGCATACCAATGACTGTAAGATTTCTTGTCTTAGTAAAGTGCACAAGATTTGCATCCTAAAAGGACACTGGTCCTATTTGCAGAAGATTCATTTGGTTGATGACTGTTGAATTTCCATTCCCCTTGAAGTTTGAAACAACAAAATCTACTAGGCCTGTAGTATGTCAAAGGCAATACCAGTGCACAAGAAGCAAGATGTCTTCTCTGTCCAAAAGAACCTTACAGACTTTGAGGAGAAGATTGTATGAGTAGATGAAAGCTACTAAACAATGGTACATGTACTTAGCAAGGAGTAGACAACTGGCTAATGTCTGGACTTCCGTTTGTGGTCTAATGATTAAGGTGAAGCACATTAGATCATCTAGTCATCCTAGATAGGCAATGACACCTGTGCCTAGTACTGTGTATCCTTCAGCGTTGTACCCTGTGAACTTGTGACTGCTGTCCTCAGAAGCTATTGCCCTTTGATCTCAGGAGTCTTCCTTCAGGTCTTGACTCTTCCCCAACCTGCTCTCCTAACCTAGTACCCAGATGCTGCAATTGTAGCTTGTCTGCCAAATGAAGCTGACCTGCATGATTCTGAAATAAGTTGTATCATACACAAGTGAGATAATACGTGTGACTTTAGGGCAGAGTACATGGTGATGTCTGGGCTGTCTCTTGCAAGGGTACGCCCTTGGATTAATCATCAACTCAGCATCCAGATTTTCTCATCTTTGTAGAGTAGTGATCCCACCTATTATGTAGGTTTTGCTGGACCAGTACTACGGGTTCACCCAAAGTGGTCAGTCTTGAGTTACTTAGCATGGTTTGTCACTTAGAATGGTTTGTTTGCATAGAAATGCAATTCCTTTGTTGGTGAGTGTGGACAAGAGCAAGTAAAATATAGATTATAGCAATTATTTCACTTTATTTGTGAAAGCATGTCATGAAGCCTTGGGAAATACAGGTTACATATATAATAGAAGGTTAATGTTATTTTCTTTATAAGGTTATTATAAGGATTAATCACCAACCAAAGAATCTTAACATTGCCAAATGTTTCTTAAACATACTTTGCAACTAAAATGACTTTTGCAAAAAGCTTTTATTGATAGTAAAAGTAGAAGGCTTAGAGTAAAGAGCAATAGTTTGGGGTTTGTATTCCTAACCCAAGGTGGTGGCCACATAGTCTACATTCATCCTACAGGTCACCTTAGCTGCCAGTTTTTAATACCTTGAGACACTGACTCCATCCTCTATATCATCTAATAAAGTGGCTTAAGTACTAGAATTTCAATATAGATGTGTCAAATGAGAAATAAATAAAATTTTAATTATAAGTGCAAAACAGGAATAGCAATATCATGTCCACCGAGGTCTTGTTTGAAAGCCCACAGTTTGGAAATGCTAAACTCGTGGGGTGCAACGTTAATTAACAAACGGCCAAGTGCTGAGTTCAGGAACAAAAAGAGATAATTATAGTTCTGTTGCTGGTGAGGCAGAATTTTCATCAACATAAGAGGCCTGAATACAGCCTCAGAAATTTCCATTTTAACAAAAACAACCTTGGAGAATCACAGGAACAGGAGAATCTGTTATTTATCCCCAACAGTGTAGGTATGTCCTAAAATAGTATTTTACCAGCCTGATGCAAAATCCTGCTTGCAAATTTTATTTACATTTGCAGGCTACCTCCCAGCACTCAATAGAAAGATCAGACAGTGGTTGTGAACGTTAAACTCTCACCTGGCTTCCTTTCATACTGACTTGAGTATAATTTGATTTTAGTCTTGGGTAAGAAGAAAATATGTGATTGAGGCAAATTAGTACCAATGCAGGTACTTTCTCACATGACTTAAATTCTAAACTCAGAGGAGCTTGACCTCCCCTGCAGGTCATCTCTGCTACATCTTGCATACCACTACTTTTGGTGTCTACCTATCGCTGATGACTTTGCTTTGTTCTTTGCACTCTCTTCGGGATCTCTCTGCCATTTATTCTTAAATATGTGGCTGAAGATCCCAGTTTTCAGTGGTCTTTGCAATCCTATGAGACTCTAAAATTAAAGACCTTTCTTTAATAATTATTTGCAGCTTGGCAAGAGCTAGATTGCTGTAGCACTGTTTTCCTGACATTAAAAAAAACAGAACAGCAAGAGATCACCCATAGACATGAAGGCATTTTTTTGTTTGTTTAAGAACTCCATGGAGAGCTCAATCAAGATTACTAAGATTGATCTGTAAGCATTTGAGCCCCATGGGGAAGAGGGAAGACATAGTGTAGAACCCTCTTTGTCATGTGATAATGCCAGAAAAACTCAGAGGAGCTAGTGTTCTTGTCATTACTGACTATCAAGGGCTCAGGGTGGCAGTAAAGTGAAGACTCAGAAATCAATAGCAATCCTGTAAACAAACAACAAACTCACTGAGAGAGAAATTAGGGAAACCACACCCTACACAATAGCATCCAAAAAAAATGAAATTCCTAGGAATCAATCTAACAAAGGAAGTAAAAGATCTATATAATTAAAATTACAGTATTCCAAAAAAGGAAATTGAAGAGGATATCAGAAATTGGAAAGATATCCCTTGCTCACAGATAGGAAGAACAAACATAGTGAAAATGGTGATACTCTCAAAATTGTTATACAGATTTAATGCAATCCTGATCAAAATACCTTTAGCATACCTCACAGAGCCAGAGAAAAGAATCCTAAAATTCATGTGGAACCAGAAGAGACCTAAAATAGCAAAGGTAATTTTGAGCAACAAAGGCAAGGCAGGAAGCATCACAATCCCTGACTTGAAATTATACTGCAAAATTTCTGTGACAAAATTAGCATGGTACTGGGAAAGAAGAAAAAAAAAAAACCTGAGGATCAGTGGAACAGATTAGAAGATGTAGGCACAACTACAAACACACTCAGCCATCTTATCTTTGACTATGGAGCCAAATATGTTCACTTGAAAAAAGATAAACTCTTTATAAATGGTGCTAGAAAAATTGTCTCCCTACATGCCAAAGACTAAAACTAGACCCATATCTATCACCGTGTATTAAATTAAAGCCAAAATGGATCAAGGATCTAAATATTAAGACAGAAACACTAAATCTCCTAGAAAAGAAAGTAGGAAGAAATCTTGAGGACATAGGTGTAGGCAGAGACTTCATGAACAAAACTCAAACTGCATTAGAAATACTTCAAAGAATCAGCAACTGGGATCTTATCTTTTTAAAAAACTTTTGTACATCAAAGAAATCACAAACAAATTGAAAAGACAACCCACAGAGTTAGAAAAAATTTTAGCAAACTGTCCCTTAGACAAAGGACTTCTACGTAGAACATATAAAAATTGAAAACAATCAGACTGCCCTAATTCAAAGATCCAATCCAGAAATGGGTATCTGAAATGAATACATATTCTCAGATGAAGAAATACAAATGGCAAATAAATATATGAAAAAAGTATTTAAAATCATTGATCATTCAAGAAATGCAAATTAAAACACTGAGATTTCATCTCACCCCGAAAAGAAAGGCTACCATCAAGAAATCAACCAATAACAAATGCTGGCAGTGCTGTAGGGAAAGAGAAATCCTTCTCCACTGCTGGTGGGAATGTAGAGTGGTACAACTTCTGTGGAAAATAGTGCAGAAATTCCTCAAAAAACTAGTATTAGAGTCCCATTCAGGCCAGCTATTGCCTTTCTGAGCATTTTCTCAGAAGAATTACAACCATTATGCCATAGCAATATATGTTCACCCATGTTTATAGCAGAGCAATTTGTAATAGCTAAATCTTGGAAACAATCCAAATTCCCATCAACTGAGGAGCAGATAAAAAAGATGTGGTATTTATACAATGGAATACTGGTTAGTTATAAAGAAGGATAAACTTGAGAATTTTGTAGATAAGCGGATGCAACTTGAGACTATTCTCGTAAGTGAAATTAATCAGACATACATGTGTAAACATTGAACCGTCTCCCCAACGTAAGAAGTTGAAAGAGTAAATAAGATCCAAAATGTGCACTAGATATTGTGAAGTGGGAAGTAACTGCTCAAAAGGAAAGAGAACTGCAGTGGATGAAAGGAGAAAAAAAGGAAGGGAAAATGAAAAAAAATATATATATATATGATAGTTAAGATTGTTGTACTACTAATTTCTACTAGTTTGATCAATTTTTCTTGTCTATCTCTTGTAATATGAGCAACTAATTTGAAGACAACAATATACAAAGTATTGACCATCGTTCCTCTGCTACTATCTTATTTCAAAAATTTGTATCATTTTTATTGTTTTTTCCTTTAAAATAAAGTAAAAAAAAAACCTCACATATTATGAGCTTTACGATTTTAATTCTCATCTGCCACTGACAGAAGTCTTACTGGATTCCAGTATTGGCTGAGAGTTTCATAAGAAATCATCAAGTTATAGATATTTGTTTTTGGTTTTTATTTTTTATTTTTATTTATTTATTTATTTATTGGTACAAAGGATCAAATTCACGACCTTGCACTTTCTAGGCAAGTGCTGTGCCACTGAGCTATATCTCCGACCCTAAGATATAGGTATTTGTTTCTAGGATTTATTGATGGGCTAATTATGTCATGGTATTTAACTCTTGTGCTCCAAAATCTGATATGTCTGGTATATTAAGCTAGTATCAGCCTGCCTAGGTCTACTGAATCAAATCAACAGAATTTCTTTGTTCAGTAGAAATAGTGTCACAAGTCACTAAGTGGTAGTGTAGAGAGAGGGAGAGAGGGAGAAAGGGAAGGTGGGATGAAGAAGGGGAGAGGGAGGGAGAGAGGAAATGAGAGTTCAAAAAAATAAGACAAGTTGGTTTGTTAGGAAAAAATATATATATCATATACTCAAATTTCCTCTTTTAGCAAACTTTTATATATTTCAGAATTTCAACTGATACCTGCCACTGTGTCTATGTTTTCTACAATCAATTCCTTGCTTTCAATTTCTCAAGTTAGGAGTTTCTGAGTTATTTCTCACTTTCTCCTATTTCCTTAATTGTTATTACCAAATTAATCTTTGCCTCTTCCTGTTGTTACAAATTTCCTCAAAATATGTTCAAAAGTTCTTAGCAACTACTTAGCATAGGATCCAAGCTCTTCAGGCCAATACTCAGAGCACATGACTACTTAGGCCAACCCACCTTTATAAGCATACAATCATATGTTGTGTGTTGGAGGTAATAACAAAACAGAGAAGAGCAATTCTAGCCCATATAATGAACTTTGCGATTTTAATTCTCATCTATTACTGACAGAAGTCTTGCTGGATTCAAGTATTGGCAAATTAGAGATTTTAGTAAGTTTTAGTAAAATAATGGATATGAAATAAAGGGATAAATTATATAAATGTAAAAAATATTTAAAATCCCAGTCATTGATTTGAATACAACTGATATTTTTATAAAATTATAAATATAAAAATCCATATACATGGAAATTTAAGTTAATCACCCTTGGATCAATTTTATTGGTACCTGATCGCTCTACATATAAAGTATCTATAGGAAGTAAGCCATTCAAAACCTATAAGCTTTTGAGGTTTAAAATCATTAAAATTTCAGTGTCACCTCAACATTTAAACACAGAGCTGTGGTGTAAGATGGTTCATCCTCCTGTGACAAGAACCACTTCTTATTTTGTGGAATAACCTAGTTTAGTTCATTCACATCCAGTAAAAAAACTCACTGACTAAAGATTTCATGTTAACAGCAATAATAATTTTATCTTGCATATATAGAATTTAAAGATTCAAAATTACTTAGTATATCATTTGAACCTCAAATAGCATATCTGGTTGACAGAAGAATATGATTTTTTTTTATAGAAATGAGAATTTAATTTCAGTAGAAATAAGATATTTGAAAAAAAATGAAAACAAACAAACGAACAAAAAAGGAAGAAGGTATTTTTCCCAAGATGACATGACTAAGAAGTAAGAAAATATGATCTATGTTGGATTTTCAGGCCCATGGTTGCACATATAATCTGGACAAACTTTGACCTAATCTATATTTTACGCCATAAACTGGAGATACACATAGGCACACCCATTGCTGGTTACAGTGTTTTGTGTCTGTAGTATTTAAGCCTAATGAAAGAGATTTTAATAAATGCTTTGAATGAAAAAGTCTAAGTTAAACTTAATGGTGT
Organism: Dasyprocta punctata; assembly: GCA_004363535.1. NCBI lineage: Eukaryota > Metazoa > Chordata > Mammalia > Rodentia > Dasyproctidae > Dasyprocta > Dasyprocta punctata. Next base: position 90,716 of record RJWM01002984.1, on the reverse strand, counting down.
ATATCTGTAACCCCAATACTCTGAGAGACTGAGGTAGGAAGATTACAAATTTGAACCCAGTCTGCGTAACTTAGGGATTTAGAGACACCATATCTCAAAATAAAATATAAGAGTTTGAATGTAACCCAGTGTGAAGCTTTATTTATACTTGAAAATATATTGAGAAATACTGATTTCACAACAGATTGCAAAACACAGCAACACCAAAGTTCTTCAGGGAATTTCTCAGGAAGTGTTGGGGTTCACATCTCTTAAACTATGGTTGATTAATAATACAGCTTGATGCTTTCCTGCTTAGCCTTTTGAATCATTTAAAGAACAAGGAATAGAATAAATAGATAACAATATTTATTTCCAGTTATCTCTGTTTCATTAGGAAAAATGTGTCAGTTTGGATTTTCAGTGTGATACTGATGTTCTGGGCTTGGTCTTTTGACAGTGCAGTCCTCCTCTGAATTTGGCTGTCTATTCCAGTGACTTTTCTAAACCACATGAAAAGAATAAATGTGAACCAATCAACATGGAACTAGTTGTAACTCCCCCTTGCTGCTTTTTTTGCTGTCCAAATCTTAACCCTGCAAACCACTCATCTCTCCAGTTAAAATTTAAAAACTGAAAATGAAACTTTCCATCCAAATGGTATATATAGTTTCTCTCTTACCAGGGCGGTGGCTGTGTTCTGCTTTGTAGTCACACTGTGGTTCACAGTAATAAATTTTGAAGAAATGCTCTCATCTTCAGAGCATTCCCACCATTGTTTTGGCTCATGCTGTCCTGTCAGGAAGCCAAAGGAGTTCTGGACGTGGGGAGGATACATTGTGTTTGTAAAAAATTAACCTGATCTCATAGCAAGACCATTTTCAGCACAGAATTGCAACCCTGCTGTAAAATTAGAAATACTTCTCCAGGAGAAACAGCCTTTATTAAAGTAAGTACAAATTCTTTCAGGAGAATTCCAGGTTTGATATAACTTTTAATTAAGTTTCTCAAGAGCTGGAGCTCATTTATTCTTCCTTCTGTCTCCATGTAGCAGTACGGTGCAGGGCCCTATGTTCCCTGAGATCTTGCTTTGAATTCTAATTCCATTTTGAGTTTTTATATAACAGTTTGGCTTGTTCCTTGGATTTTTCTGAGCTTATTTGCTTGAATATCATCAATATTTTCTTTTTGCCCCCATTTTTAGTATGCAAATCTCTGGATGTAGCTCTTAAGAAATGTGAGTCATCTCCTCTCACTACTGGATTGTAGTTAGTATTTTAAATCCAAATTAAACACAATGAACTCACTAAACAAATTAAATTTCAATATGCATTCATTTTTTTTTTATCCTGACTGGAGATAGAAAGGTGATTAAAAAAAAAAGAAACCTTAGAAAAATGATTGTAGCAGCAATCCTATGAAAAGCTTGGGTGCGTCTCAGTGTTTATCTGACTAGTGAAAGGCCATGTACTGTGGAACTTTCAACAGAATTTAAAATCTCAGCCCACATTTCATTTGACATCCAAATTTAAAACAGACAATCAAATAGAATGTACTTTGTAGGAGGCATGTTTTTTTTCCTTCCAACATGTTTTAGGAATGGAGAATTTCAGAGACAAGATAGTATACAGCTCAGTTCAAAATCGTCTAGAATGAAATTTTCAAGTCATGAAATAAATCCCACACACTGTCCATGTCTTGTGGCCAATCTGTACTTCCTGTTGCTAGACATGTCCCAGTGAAAATACTAATTTGGATCGAACAGAGAAGCTTTAAATGCACTTTTATGTATTATGTCTCTTCCTTTAACTGTATATTTATTGACTATAAATTCCTCTGGTGGTGTAAAATTCATCCTCTAAAATGTAAAATGAGCTATATTCTCAGGAGGTCAGCTTCTAGGTACTCGAACCCACTGGTGTCTCCTCTTGTATGGCTGATGACAGGATACACTGAGAAAGGGGCTTGTACTCAATACTTACAAGTTATATTTAAAGACAACTCTTAAGGTCCTACATAGGAAATAATAAAAATAAATCTTAATACATACGCCTTTTGCTTTTAATTAGCCGTATTGATAAACAGACTTTAATTATTTTGTGCTGTCTGTGAGCATATGGGTAATTACTATGATCTCCTTATGTTTTCCGAATGGTTAATGCATCTTGATGGTGTAATTTTTGCTTAAAATTGAAAAATAGATTTGAATTTGTTTTAGAAAAGTAGGAATACCAAAGAGAATGAGTGCCAGATGCATCAAGATAGCCTCCTACTTCCAATCTAAGCCACTTCTCTGTTTAAAAGGCTTAAACTCAAATAATCTTAGAATATTAGAATTGGAAGTGAGGTTATGGTATGCAGCCCTCTACATACAGAGAAACTGAAACCTAGTTCAACTAAGTATTTGGTCAGTTACACAGGAGAGAGAAGAGAGTAGCAAAGAGTAGAAGCAGGGCTCACATGCTCCTCTAATTACTGACTCTAACTCCCTGAATGCATGGGAGTTTTAGGGCGAAGGCCTGAGTTCTGGGGCCCCCAAACAGACTACGGTTGGCCACTTGTTCCTTCATGCCAATTAAGGCAACCAGCAGGAGTGAAAGTCAGGAAAAAGCTTTAATCAGTGTAGCTATGCTGGGAAGTACAAAGGACAAGGATTAAGATTTATCTTTAAGGGCTGACAGAAGAAGTTGAGGTTTTAAATAATAGGGGACAAAGGTAAATGTTGAGACTTTGCTTAGTTGGGGGAGGTAGCTTGCACATCTGTCAGGGTAAATAATATGGATCAACCCTATTCTGGTTGACTTTTAGTTCAGAACTGTATTTGTGAGATGCCTCCAGAGTAATTCTGTGGCTTAAGAGGGTCATCTGGTTCCCAGCAAATGATTGCTCCTACTTGGAGGAAGGGGCTGCCTCAATTCTGTCTTGGGGTTGCTTCTGTTTGTGTGAGTCAGGAGGCAATATCGTCATAGAGTGTTCTGTCTGTGATGCTCTGCTTTTCCTGAATGTTTAGGGCAATGACTGGAAACATCTAGATGCTGCTTCAGGGGTCTGGAATAGGATGTTGTAAAAACTTGCAATTGAATGTCCCTGCAAATCATGGTAATATCCTGGTTATCCTTATCTTGGTGTCCTACATCTTGAAAGATGATGAGTTAGGTTAGGTACATTTAGGAGTCATAAACCTTACAATACTATTTTTTATATAGATGCCCCTTCAGTGACTAACGTACCTACACACAGAGCTGAGCAGAGATCTGACCTATAGTTGTAAGGTAATAAAGGAAACAGATATAAAATGAAGGCAGAGATGCTAGGCTTTATACTACCTTCAGTTACCTATTAACGATTTGCAAAGCCAGCCTCTAACTTCCTGTCATATGAGGAGAAAGGGGGAGGCAGCCCCTGCTCACGGCTAACTCTGAAATTACAAAGGATGAACATTGGTGATCCTTTGGGTGCACTTACCAAAACCCAGAAGGATTCCTGCAAAGTTGTTTCCATCCACATACCCTCCCATAAACAAATCTTAATGACGGTAGACAGTAAATGTTCATAGTCCATAGTAGCCATGTTTTATTTACACTATTTTACTATTGACATAGGGGAAAGAAACTCCCAATCTACTAGATGCCCAGTACAAGTTTGTGTTCTCTAAAATCAAAGAATAAATTTTAGGAGCAACAGTGGTTAAGAGCAGAACATATTTATTGAAAGAAAGAAAGCTTCTGTCTGAGAGAGAGAGACAGAAGGTGTCCTGAGTAGGTTGCCAAGGACTCTGTGTCTTTTAGGGACTTTATGCAGCAAAATCACAAAGTGAGGCAGATCTAAGGTGGGAAAAACATGGGAACCTCACAAGGTGGGCATGCAGTGGTACAGAACTATGGCCAACCAATAAGATTCATTGCTCAGGTAAAATTGATCAAACCAGGGACAAACAAGGGCGTCACATAGCAAGCAGGCATGCTTAAAGAGCAGTGACTCTTCCTGCACAGGGTTGGGAAGGTGACTCCTGGCTTCCTCAGGTTGACAGAGACCTATTTAGAATATCAATCCTTAGGATATGAGTGTAGCATTTGTTTGATCTTTTGTCTTGAGATCTGGCCTACAGTGGGAGGTGTCTGCCTACTCCAAGGTTACAGCATATCTGGTCTTCTGCACTGACTCCTTCAAGGGCCTAGCCCTGCCTGACTGCCTATAATATTTTTGATTAACTCAGCTGCCTATAACACTATGATTGGCATTCACTGAAAAATTACATTCTAGATATTTTGCTTTGTGCTTTCCTTTAAAATTTATTCAGTGTGAATTAATATGGTAGGTACTTGGACTGGTTATCTGCTATTGCTACTAGATTCACTTCTGGCCCTCTCCCTGTTCTACTCTATTCTTTAAGAGATTGAATTCTATCAATTATACCGTATAAGCTTTCTTACCAACTGGTTTCCAGTTAGTTTTAGCAACAAAAGTAAAACAAAAAAGAGAAAACAATTGATGAGATGAGATGCCTGGTACTTTTGCCTATTTCCTTCCGCTTCAGGCAGCATTTCCAAAAAGAGCTGTTTGTCCCCTGTTCTAGATCCTACCCATGTAGCTCAGGCTCTGGAGCTTGAGTATAACCATGCTCTGCCTTTGTGCATGCAGGTAGAAGGAACATCTGGTCTTCGTTTTCTTCTTGATTTCTGTTTGTACTTTCAGTTCTTCAAAGATTTTTATGACAATGAATTTTCAGTATTAAAAATTTCTTTTGGATTAAATGATATATATTTTGCTATATGGGTTGGAGCCTAATTAATATCATTGTTGTCTTTGAATTAGCTTTTTTATATGAACCTGAAAAACAGGCAAAATTAATCTATAAAAGTAGTCAGAATAGTGATTATTTGAGAGGTTGGAATAATACTATTTATTGAAAGCATGAATAAGTCTTCTAGGCCGGAAATATTCTATATCATGATCCAAGTGGTCGTCATGTGGATGTATTTTGGTTTTGCTTATTTGCAAAATATTTTTTTTTTAGAAAGATCTCAGGGCTCCATTGGTATGCATAATTTTCTCAATCTTGGGCCATGCACATGTAAAGTATACAGGTTATGAGGACATTATTAGAAGGTTTCTGCCTAGTATAAATTACTGGACATTATGGTGGTGGTCTAACATGGTGAAAGGCTAAAGCAAAAATGACACCTGGATGATCATTTCCTCCTCCTTCCCCTTCAGCCCTGATCACAACTTCTTCTTTCCTTTCCCACACTTGAAGAGAATTGCAATCAGTTCCTCACACATCATCAATGCCCACCAAAAGTGCCGCTTCTGGCCAGAGGTCACATAAGTTTCAGCCCCCTCTATATTCGGCAGAGGAGAAAGCCCAACCATGAGCTGTGCACTCCTCTAGGTCCTCAGTAAAGGTGCCCACATTCTTTCTTTTTCTCTCTACTGCAAAAAACTCTAACATTTGGTGCCGTGTGACTTGGACTAGCAGTGTGTGTGGGCTCCTGGGGTCACCCCTGGTTTTGAGCTCCCCTGCCTATGAGCCACCTTTCTTTCCCCCAGGTCCTGCCTATTCGCTATTGCTAGCCTGCATCCAACACCAATGTACCTCATTTGTCACAGGTGAGCCACCTGTTCCAGCTATGCTGGGAGAAGAATGTTGTTTCTTTATAAGTGAGTCAGAAATCATCACGGACAAGGTAAAAAGTCTCCACATCTCCATAACTACCTGGACAAAAACCACCAACAGCTAGGCTATGGGTATTCTTCTTTCTCATCGTGGTCATGGTGGAACAGCACATTTGGATCAAGGGCACCTTTCCTTCTACCTCTCCTGGGTCCTTTAAGTATGATAATGACCTGCTTCCCCATAGCGCCTTGTCTTTTCAAGCTTTTTTCAAAATTTCTCCAATCTAGGATGCAAGTGTTCACCAAAGGTGAACTCCCTGTCCTGGCTGAAACACCTGGTTCCAGCTTCTCCATGGGCATCAACCATTATCCCGTCAATCCTCCTGACACCCAACATGGCACACCTGTCCAGCAGGAAGTAGTCAGAGAGAGTTGTCACCCTTTCCTAAAAACAGAAAGATGGGAATGAAAGGTTACTGGACATTATGGCGGTGGTCTAAGATGGTGAAAGGCCAAAGCAAAAGTGACACTTACCCTGATGATCACTTCTTCCTTCTTCTCCCCTCAGCTCTGATTACACCTGTCTCTTTCCTTAACCTCACTAGAAGAGAATTCCAATCAGATCCTCACAGGTCATCAACGCCTGCCACAAGCACTGCTTCTGGCCAGAGGTCACGTAAGCTTCAGTCCCTTCTGTATCTGGCGAGGAGAAAGCTCAACCCTGCCACGTCCTCAATAAAGGCATCCTTTTATTTTCTTTTTGCCTCTCTACTGCACCAAAAAATCCCTAACAATTATATCCCAGCGTGTACTTGACCACATGGGCTCCCAAACCCTACCAATGCCAGTGAAACTTGTTTGCCACATTTTCCCTCTATTTATAAAGATTCCTCTTACCTGAACAGTTTTCCTTCATCAGAGCCCCAACTCATCACTAAATCTATTTCAGGCAGTCCCTAAAGTTTACATGAACTATAGCATGGATTTTTAGGCGAATTTTGTTTGATGAATCCCTTTATCAAATCAAATTTTTTGATAACTGTCAAATGTCTACTAATTTGGCAGGACCTAGATATTTGCCAAACTTTACCTTTGTAAGATCTAGATCTTTGCAACTGATTTTAAAAATTTTGGATCATTAAATAGGAAATTAGTTCTAGACTATTATTTGTTTGGTCTCATTTTTCTTATTCCTAGCCTTAAATTCTCCATGTTGGATTTATGACTCTTGATTATCTCTAGCACTAGCTACTCTTCTAAAAATTTAACATCATTGTCAACCCACTCACTCTCTTCCTTCTCAACTAATTATCACCAGAATATTTCTTCTTTGTTATTTGATTTGGTTTATTCCTGATTGTGTGTTTTAGGCCTTTTTCTGTTTTAAGTAAATTTAAGAAAAACCATCCAGCATTTTACATTAATGCACATAATTCAAACAATTATGTCCTTAAAAATAAGCTATTGGCATTATTATCAGCTGTAAGAATTTAAAGAAGCCACATTGATAAAGTTTGTTGAACAGTATTTTATATAAAGTCAGGGTGCTTCTTATGCAGAAACTACCTTTAAATTAGCATTTATAGTTTATTGGTAGTGTTTTGATATGGTGGCTTTACTGGCTATAAATATATATACACCTGCTTTTAGTTCCACAAGGCCACAATAATTTATCATTCTTAAAGAATGAAGACTTTTAGTTAGAATTTAAATAACCTTAAAGATCATGTAGGCTACCTTATTTTCAAATATTTATGAATGGAAACAAACACATTACAGATGTACAGAGCAGTTTTATCATTTTCATTATCATAGTAGGTCAAACTTACATTGCATTCAGGTCTTTTTTCTCAATTTATTTCTACATTTAGAAAAACTTAACCAAACATGCTGTAGAAACTTAGATTCCTCAAGTCTATTACAGTCTTCTGAAACTACCAGCCTAATCCAAGCCTAAAATTCTAAGTGCTGTAATTTTGAATTTCTCTGTGAAACCACAGTTGGTCCTACCTGTCTACTAAATTTTAGATAAACCAGCAGATAAAACCAATTAATTTGCTTAAAATATCTTCCTCCTCCATTTGTGCCAAGAAAATAGGTTTCTTTGAACTATTTAAGATGATGTAACAATTTGGCTTTTATCATGTATCTATCCATTTACCAGTCTATTATTTAATTGACAGATTTTATGATATTTAAAAGATGGGGTATAGAAGCATAAGGTGTCATATCAATGGAAGCAGTATTTGGAAGATTAAATGCCAGATATCTGAAGAGTGCTACATATAATAAAATGGGTCCTGAATATTTTTCTATTTTTTTCTTTCTGTCTTTTTTATTGTCATTTATTAATTTTTTGGAATAGCACACATGCAGCAAGATTTAAAAAAGGGAAAACTTTTATTTTTTGACCTAGTAATAGATGATATGAAGAATGCAGAATAACTCCACTTTTTCTTTGTTCCAGTCTTTTCTAACATGAAAAATAGTCATCATACTGGAAATGTACAAAATGAGAAGTATTATAATATAATTAGAAAATGGTCTTCAAAATCAAGCATAGATTTAGGTTCAGGCTTTTCTCTTAGAAATCATGAGATCTTGTACAATTTATCTGGTCTGAGTCTCATTTGATGATATCAACAGTTCTACCCCCAGAGGCTGAAGAGTGTTACATAAAATGACGTTGATGTATATAGGGCACTTTGATACACTAATAGCTTCATAAATAATAGGTAACAGGGAATGAAAGCCCAAAATAGGCAAAAAAAAAAAAAAAATAGAAAACTTAAATTAGATAATCTTTTAAGGTCTAAAAGAATTACTGTACACCCCAGTGTGCTGAAAAAACTTACAAAAGTAATAATGATGTCTTTGTTATTGACCTTCTAGAGGTCGTGACAAGAGAGAAAGCTGTCCTAACCTATGCTCCAATTTTCAAAAAGGAGGAGAAGGAGGATTCCTAAGATTTGGTGATTCCAACTAACCAGTTAGGTGGTTTAACTCCTAGGAAAATTCTAGATAGTATATGGATTATTAAAAAAAGTACACTCTACATGAAATTTTAAAAAAGGAAGTAGTAACTGCCAAAACCAGCATTTAATCAAATGCAACAAGTTTTCTTCTTTTTATAATTTTGTTCCTTTTTTTTTTTTTTTTTTCTTTTTTCTTTTTTGGCCTCACCTCTATGTAGTTCAGCGTGGCCATGAACTCACTATGTACTCACTATGTATCCCAGGCTGACCTCTCTGGTGCTCCTCTTGCTTCAGCTTCCCAAGTACTGGTTGGGCATGTGCCATCATGCCTGCCTCCCTCTCCTTTTTTCTGTGAGAGGCTGCAAAACTAATCAGAGAAATGACATAGACATATAGTATATCTATCTGCATTTAAGATGGCATGTGATAAAAGAACATGAACTTTTAGTATTAACCATGTTATAAATATCCAGAAGCATCTACCTGAAAACAGTGCTACTAAATTACCTGACCATGGAAACATTCTCTGCAAAATATCTAATAAAATCTTTAAAAACCTGAGTTAGTTACAACATTGGAAAGCAATAGCCTAAGTTCACACAGTAATAATACCCTACACTGAATACCCAGCCTTTGGCATATTGTGTTCATGTTTTTTTTTTTTTTTTTTTTTTGGTTAGAAAACCAAACTACAATCATTTTTCAAATCAGGAGACCATATAAATACATATAGCAAAAGGGCTAATTTAGAACCATAAACACCTTAAATTTGTCCTCAAAGTTAATTTCAGAATTTTCAATGAGTGCTGCATGGGGAAAGAAATGGCTCCATTCTGCTTAGGCAATCTGAAATAGAAATAATATTTGAAGTCATAGGAATGCAGATTTTGGCTGGACATTAAGATTTCAGTGAAAGCACGCATCCTGGGTTTAACAGCCTGGAAGTATATATCGGCTTTGCTGCTTTTCAACTGTGCATCTTTGAACAAAGGATTCAAATTCTCAGAAACAGTTTTCTCCTCTGTAGGGTATGAAAGCTCAAGAAAGCACTGCAAAGGAAAAATCCTGTATCTGAAAAGAATTACACAATTTCTGGCATGGTGCAAGTACTTGATAACTAGCATTACAAGAGCCATTCGTAAAACTAAGACCTACCCACTAATAAAATGATATAGGGGAATGAAACTCCCAACCTACTAAATGTCTAGTATGAGTTCGTGTTCTCTAAAATCAAATCAATGGAGGTTAAGAGCAGAATATATTTATTGAGAGAAAGAAAGCTTCTGTCTGAGAAAGACAGACAGGGTCCTGAGTGGGTTGCCAAAGACTGTCTTTTCTAGGGAATTTTATAGATCAAAACCAGGAGGTGAGATCCAAGATGGGGAAAACCTGGGAACTGGCAGGCACGCATGAGGTGGGACTGAACTATGATCAACCAATAAGATTAATTGTTCAGGTAAAATTGACCAAATCAGGGACAAATGGGGAAGTGAGTCATGTAGCAAGCCAGCATGCTTAAAGAGCAGTGACTCTTTCTGTAGGGGGTTGGGATGGTGACTTCTGGCTTCTTCAGAGTGATCCATACCTATTTAGAATATCAATCCCTGAAGTTTATACTTTGGGTGTGGTTGCATTTGTTTTGACCTTTGTTTTGAGATCTGGCCGGAAGCAGAGGTGTCTGTCTCCTCCAACATTGCAGGGTGCCTGAACTTCTGCCCTGGCTCCTTCAAGGGCCCAACTCTGTCCGGCTGCCTATAATATTTCTGATTAACTCAGCTGCCTGTAACAAAAAGACATAGAACACCTGATAGTAAAGAATATCTCAGTATGGAATAGTTCAATCACATATTTAATCATTTAAAAAAACTAAAGTCTACTGTAGGCAACCCGACAGAGAGAGTAATTGTGGCACCTGTCTTTATGCCCTAATACTTGAAGATAGAGGAGCCTGTGAGTTCAGGCAAACATACTAAACAACTATAACTTATCACTATGAGATTCGAGCTCATAGTGCTAGGGTTACACTTTGATTTAAGAGACTTCCTGAGTTCCAATCAGTCAATCAGCATTTAAAGAAATACAACAGGTGAGTTTAAGGTTCAAAAGTTCAGAGATGTGACTTCATGAAGCTTTCCTGGACAAAGCACAGAAGCAAGTAAAGTCTTGTCAAACACTGCAGCAGCCATAGATTTCTACAAATGGTTGTGGGATAAATAGGTTTCTGCTGCCCTGTTTACCCCAGTGTTTTGTCTCTTTAAAAAGCCACTTTTGCACTTGAAACTTAACTTGTAGCGGCTGAGGACAAAACAGAAAGTGATTTGAATGCAATCTGCTTTTATGTCTTTCTGAACTTCAGGAGTTTTAAAACTAGTTTTAGTGTTGGATTGACTACTTTGGTTTAATATTTCTATTTATTTTAAAAAATAAAAACTGCAAAGGTTAAAATATCAGTGCAAAATCCTGGACAAATACTGATTTAATAAGCTCTGCACACCAGCTCTGCATACATGATAACATCAAAGCAAGACCTCGTTGTCCTGCTTTTTTTTTCTTTCCCTTTTTCCTTATTCTTTCTTCTTCTTCTTCTTCTTTAAATAGAAACTGGTGGGGGTGGGGAGAGAAACAGGGAACTGGGAAGAGAAGGAGAGGAAGTTAAACGTTGTTTCCCTCGCTGTCTTCCTTAGAAAACACAATATGGCATCTTCCATGAGGAGCTTGTACTCCGATCACGGCAGATATGTTGAAGCTTTTCGGACGTTTCTCAACAATTCCACGGAACACCAATGCATGCGGGAATTCATGGACAAGCAGCTGCCAGGCATAATAGCAAGGTAACAACAGGGGACTTCTTTGTCAAAGGGACAAGCCTCCGATTGCTCTGAGCAGTGATAGATAGATCCAGCCCAGCCCGGCAGGCTGGGCGCAGGGATAAGGGCGAATCACTCCTACCCCCACCCCACCCCCGCCGCCCCTTCCTGCCTGCTTCCTGCCGTGCTGGCTTAGACATTTGCCTTAAGCACTCAGGGGCTCCAATTTGTGCTGTTATTTCCAGCTGCACGGAGATAAGTGTTAACCATTTGAAGGAACAAAGCCTTGTTCATTTGAGAAAAGATAAGATACCAATTTTTGAACTCTGATCTTTTATACTTCTTCCAACTTCTACATTTCAAAAAAGTCCCCAGTGGAATGTGATATTCTTATTAGAATCAAATATAAATAATTGCCAATACTGTTTGTCCCTGAAGATTGAGTGGGCGCCTCTCTTGGTTCTCATAATATTCATTTAAATTGTCCGTCTTTACCCATTATTACCATTATCATTCTCAAAAAAAAAAAAAAAAGCTTTTACTTTCAACTTAGTATTAGCAATGTGATCCTTAAAAAAGAGCATTTTCCATTATCAGTGAAAGTCCCTACTTTTTATCCTTCTCACAGACTCCTTTTATTGGTGATTAATGTGTTCAATTTGTGCCAGAGCTGATAAGCATTACGAGAGTAACAGATTCCACATGCTAAAGATAATCAAATCGCCTATCTGGGGATGAATTGCTGTAACTCCCTCTGCTTCAGGAAATAATGATGGAAAACTGAGAAGAAATGACTGACTTCAGATCCAATTTACAAACAGCAAAGAAACCTGATGTTTTATCTTTTGCAGAATTTTTCTCTTTTAGGCCTGAAATGATTTCACCACCACAGTGTGTCTGCCTGACCAAAGCAGACATTGTTAAGTATACATAGAATTCTATTTCACCTATTTTCAGTTTTATGTGGTTCACTTTTTAGACATTTGGTTCAGAGTATTAAAAGTTAACATGTAAGAACATAGTGATACAAAAATCAAAGCCGATGTCAAATATAGATAATTTCGGATCTAGAAACGAATTTAGTTTACTTCTTTTGGGGAGTCATTTGAAAATGAAAAATGGTAAGTTAATTTCTCCCTTGTTTTCCAGTTTTAAAAGTATACATTTATTAGTGTAGCTTATCCAGATCCTGGGATTTTTTTCAGCCCCACAGCTTATGATGAGAGGCACCATGGGCAGATACAATGAAACCCATGAAGGATAGCCTGTTCCCTGTCCACCAAGTGTATCCAGTCTAACTGGAGTAAATGTTGCATGTAAATTTTGTGAAAGACTGATGAATTTTTAATCATAATTAAATTTGCATTATAATAATAATGCATAATTAGTATTTTCATCAAAATATCATTTATTAAAAAAAAATTTTTCCTAAAGGAAGAATTTGAAATTAGATTTAGTTGAAGCGTCTTTTAATCTTTTGTCTAAAGTTATTTAGAAGTTACGAGGCACCAGGGAAGTGATTCCAAATCCCTTGTTGTGACAGCAGGGTTTGCTGAGTTGGGGGCTTGCTGTAGTAACTACAGGTGGACTTGTCTATTGATTGGGTGAGATTCAGAACCTTCAATTCTGGAAAACTTTAGTAATGTTAAGTCATTCCTCTTTTCTATTTTGTGTAATTAGAATATTTACTTATCAGTCATCAAACCTCTTACATTGCTTCCCCAGTTTTTCTATAATCTGATTTTCTACAAATTTATGTTTTAGTTCATCCATTAAAGTTTTTCACTTCCAAGAATGTTCCTTTTTATAGTATCCTTCTTAGTGTCCATTTCATCATATGTATGTAATACCTTCTCTTATCTATCACAAATTTTTCCTATACTCTCTGCATGTATTCTTTGAGTTCCATTTTTTTTCCCTTTTCCATTTAGTCATATTCTCATGGTTGAAGAGAACTCCAGCCATCTGATGAGCCATGATTTTCTCCCTAATACAAAATAACAAGTCACTAAAAGAGGTCAGGATCATATTTTCATATGTAAGGGGAAGGGGTTGTTTAGTGAGTGTCTTGTTGTATTAGTTGAAGGTTGCCTCAGCTGTTACCTGGGAGATCTTCAGGTACAAATACACCTTCACTGGGACTGTTTGTTTCCCCAGAAAAGAATTTTCACATTGCCTAGCTGAAGACAGAAGATGTGGTAGGATTGGAGGGTAGTTATAACTATAAACAGTAAATTGTGTTATTGTTCTTCATAAAGCATTTAGATTCTTGCCTGAAAAATAATATGTTTATCTCAGTTACTTTTCTTCTTGTTGAGACAAAAATACCCAACACCCAAAGTTAGAGGAGAAAAGGTTTATCTAGCTCACAGTTTGGAGAGGTTTCAGTTCATAATAGGCTGGCTCCAAGGCAGAATGGCACATGGAAGAAGGTCAACAATTCATGGCAGTGGAAGATAGCAAAAGCAACAGGAGAGAGATGGCAAAAAGCCTCTTTCTGTTCCTTATATTACATCCAGTTTACTAGAATTAGGCTGTTGCCAGTCCAATCTGTGGCCTGATCCAGAGATCACCCATCCCTAATCCCAACACCCTTAATCCCAGCACTGCACTAGGAATCAATCACACACTCTAGATTCAGCAACTTCTGGGAAAGAAACAAAAACCAAACCAAACAAAACAACGCTACTATGACCACTTGTGGTTTTTGGGGGGAGGCATCCAGACCCAAACTATAACACTGTTCAATAATTTTTTGTTATCATTACTATGTATATGAAATGTCACTATAACTGACTCAGAGAGTATCCAAAGAGCTAATTTATGTAGGTAACTTGGAAATACCTAGAATCATATAATTATAATTGCTATAATTCAAACATTGAATGCTTGTTATATTCAAGTATATTTGTAAAATATTTAGATGAATTAAGTCATTGAGTTCTCATGATTCCTCCATGACTTAGGTACAATTTATCTTAGTTACTTTTCTCTCATTGCTGAGACAAAATACCCAACACGCAAAGTTAAAGGAGGAAAAGTTTATTTAGCTCACAGTTTACAGAGATTCAGTTCATAATCCGCTGGCTCCAAGGCAGGATGGTATGGCAGACAGGCATTGTAGAGGAGAAACTGTTCATGGTGGGCGTAAAGTAGCAAAATAAGCAAGGGATATTCACAGCATCTTTCTGCTCCTTTAATCTTACCCAGGCTACTTACACAGGTAGCACTTATATCCTTAATCCTAGAGCCTTTGATCCTAGCATTGCACATGAATCAATTTCAGCATCACACACTCTAGATCCAATCACCTCTGAAAAAGCCTCACTATGACTGCATGAGGCTTTGGGGGAACATCTAAACACAAGCCATAACACAAGTATTAACAATTTTGTGCTGTTTCACAAAGAGATCATGTAACTTGCTCAAGGTAACATTTCAGGGAGCTGCGGGTTTAGCCTGGATTCTCTGCTTCATCACTTTCCTGTGCTACTGAGAGACAAACACATTTTTAAGAATGAATAAAAGATTTAAATAGATATGAATGGGTATCCTAAGCCTCATGATTATGAGTTTGTGTTCCCCTTCTACTAGTCCTCTCTTCCTTTCTCATTCCCATCCTGTTTCAGCAGACTCTAGGTCTCTCCCTGTTTATTGAGGTCATATTTAATATTAATGCCATCTGACATCTGTCCTGTTTTAAAATTGCTATTGTCAGAGACATTCACACTGCCAAATTCATGGGAGACTTTTCATTTTTTAAAAATTTAGTTATGGTTCATTCTGTCGCCATGGACAGCACTGATAGCTGTCTCTCATTCTCCTGGTACCTATCTGAACTGTGGCATATTTCTTCTCTGTCTCTTTTTAAAAAATTATTCCTTACAATCCAGTGACTTGTAGGAGTTGCCACTGCATTATCACTGCACTGCTTTTCTAACTAGGCAGTATCATTGGACAGTAGATTATACACTGCTAGTTTTGACCATTGATTTTTGATGATAATTCTCCAGAGTACTTAACTGATCCTATCCCTCTCTTCACAGCCATCATCGTGCACTCAAATGCTTTCCTGACCATTTCATATTCATCAAAAAGCAGTCATACTGACTTACTATCCAGTTCGTCTATTCCGTTCTATTTCCAGTGTTAGAACCGTAATTCAGGACTTTATTATCTCCCGTTTCAACTTGAGAGAAATGTAGTATCTTATTCAGTTTTTATTCTCAATTCTAGAACAGGTACATAATAACTAAATAATAGGCATTTGTTTGTTGAAAGAAAAGTAGAAGGAAGTTGAGAAGACCTTAAACTTGTGCCACTTAGAGCACAGATTTATGTGAACCTGCCTTCCTTTCCTCCATTCACAGTGAAAGGTTTATGGTATCATGAGACCCAAAGAAACACATTTTCTATTCTTATTCTCCAAGAAATTTCTGAATAAATGTCATTTTCTACCTCTGAGATATTCATAATACTGTTTCTAAGTCTTCCCATTCAAGATAATTAATGAAAGGATTCTATGTTTTTAAAGGTACTCTAAAGATATCAATATAACCACTGAAATGGTTGGGACCTTTCATGTTGACTTTGTTTCTGTTTGTTGTGTATTTAGTCTGCTCTGTTTAAATAGACTTGATAATAAGATTTTTTTTAAAGCACATAGCACATTTTTCTTAAACAACATACTTTTATTTTTCAGGATTGGAGTTTCAAAATCAGAAATTAAGATTCTGAGCATAGGCGGAGGTGCAGGTATGAATAATCTTTTAAAAAAGTTTGTATTTCACTGTAAATATGCTATTCAAAGGGCATTGTTCATTCTTTTAAAAAGCTTTCCTTTGTGATTTGGAAAAGATTAGCTTATTTAAACTACCAATACCAGCTGTACATGACAGTTTAAACCTATATTCCAGCACTTTGTAGGCTGAGATGGGTCCGGGAATTCAAGACCAAACTGGGTAGCATAATAAGATCCAAACTCAAATAAAAAAAAAAAAAGAAAAGAAAAGAAAGAAAGAAAAGAAAAGAAAAGAAAAAAGAAAAAGGGAAGAAAGGAAGGCAGGAAAGGAGAAAGGGAAGGAAGAGAAAACTACTATCATTTCAACTAAGATTAATACCCTCACACAGATTTATAGGGTTTAGGACATAACCCTTCATTGTTATCTGTACTGTAGAGAAAAACAGGATATATTTGAGATTTGCTTTATCCAAAATGGCATTCACAGAAAGGAAAAATTCCATAAGAATTTTCTTAAACTTGTGGTTACTTGTTTGCAAACTGTTATTGATCTATGAGGGGATTATAAACATTCACCATAATGTAAGTTTTTTTGTGTTTTTTTTTTTTTTTTTTTTTTGTGGCACCGGGGATTGAACTCACAACCTCGTGCCTGTCCCACAGGCACTTAAGTCACTGAGCCAAACTCCTGGCCCTGGTTTTTTGAGGCAGGGTCACACTGTGTAACTCAGGCCAGCCTTGTGCTCGCTTTGTAGCCCAAGCGGGCCTCAAACACACAATGCTCCTCCTACCTCAGCCTCCCGAGTGCTGGGATTAAAGGTGTGCGCCAGCATGCCCACTTCAACCATAATGTAAGTTGATACCCGCTTCATTGACAGAGTCTTACTATGGGGAGAAAATATTTAATAGGTACTTTATACTATTTTGGACCCAGTTGTTGAATTCCACTGGCCTAAACTATTGTTTCTCTGAATTTCACTTATGCCTTGTAAGCATTCAAAACATTCCCTAATCCCTTTTTATAAACATTTTATGTTCTTACTACTTATATGATTATTGGTTTTATCCTAGGGAAAAGTGTAAATTTTGAAAGAGCAGACTGAAGGTGGTGTTTTTTCTATCTTCCCCTAATGATCTGTATGACCTTAGCTGAAATATAAGCTAAAGTCTTCACTTTGGTAAAATGAGAACAAAACATTTTATTCATCAGATTTTAGAAATAATCATTCAGGTAACATTTATAAAGTGCTTAACATATTGTTAATGCTGCTATTTGTTAAAGGCTGTTGCCCTCTGCAAAAACAAAGCATAAAGTTTTATTTCAAGACTTTGCCTGCTGTCAATCCTGAATAGTAATTTTAAGTTGCCAGTCACCTGAAAGTTAACATGTTAGTATATAAAATATATTGATATATTATTTGTATATTTATATCTTTATTTATATATCACTTCATTTTGTCTGAGTGCTGGCCTAGTAATGGGTCCCACTTAGTAATAGAGGCCACTATACTGGCACTCATTACTTGGTGCCAAGTGGTGTCCTGTAAGTCTAGTGTTCTAGTGCTTCACAAAGAGTTGAAATTTGGTCCATATTAACACAAAGAAAACCAAAAGCTCCCTACTGAAATGGAATATCTAGTTTTCGAAGACATTGTAAAATACACTGTGATACTGTATGATATAAGATCTAATCCCTAAAATCATTTTGCTTTATTATCATCAAATGCCAAAAGAGTAGAAACTAACAAGCATAAATAATAAATGATATTGTCATGAATAATACTAGAGAGAATAAGCTAAACACTCTATTATTGCTTACTGATACTAAAATCTCAAAGGATTTTTAACAGTGATGCATTGCCTAAAGAGTGTCCTATTAATTCATTTAACCAATTCAGTCATTTCTAGTGCATTTCACATATGTTTAAGCAACCAACAGGCAATGAGAATATGATTCGATGGTATCACTTGTGCTTAGACGAGAAGAGATACCTTACAAGGAGAAGTAATTAAAAACAATCTTTATCATGGCCCAGTTAATTGACCTTTTAATATAAAGTTAATTGAATTTCTAATGCAAATTTATCCAGTTGCTTATGAGCTATCTTGAGAAAAGAACATTTAGGCCACACAATGATTCCTTACATCAGGGTATACCTAGGAGCTTATATGCAGAACTTATCAAGATAAGAGGGGTAGCACTTGGAATTTTTCTGATGAAGGCTGAACATCATATTAATGACAAGCTGTGGCTTTGGGGAATTATAGTTTCCCTCTGAGGTCATTTTTCATAAAAAAAAGTGATCAGAAACATAAGTAAGAACCCAAGAGAAACTCAAAGTATTGATACTTAGCTTCCACTGCCCAAATAAACTACATGCAATCAAAAGTAGTGCATTTCAGATCTCTAGGTCATGGTGTCCTTGTCACAAAGGAACAATATTCTGAGGGGAAAGGATGCTCCACTTCAGTTAGTTTGACCCAGTTAAAGATGGTTATCCCATAACCTGTCATTGTCTAACTGCTAGCATCATACTTGAGGAGCTGCCTGTCCTTGCATTGGAGAAATGCTCTCTCAACTTGTTCTACAGCATACGGTGAAGTGGTTTATATTATCCTGTGGCTTGATTGTCACTCCAAATCAGTCACTGAACTCTAATTCCTGACAAATGAGGCTCTTGCCCTTGTCATGTGCTTTATGCTCAACTCCCACAGTACATCTCAGACTCCCACTTCAGTCTTGGCTTACCAGCTTATCTCTGGGTACATTGTCCATAGATGTTCTCTTCTTAGTTAAACAACTGCAGATGATTTTCTGCAGGTCCTGATGCAAGCATTGTCTCTGTAGTCACAGTGGTGCTACCACTTCTTCCAGCACAATTAAAAAGCATACCCAAAACAAACAGACTACAAGTCTTCCTAAATGAAATTGCTGTTTTTATATCACTTCAGGATCATGTTCTTTGGGTGCCTATTTGATTTTTCTTTTCAGAGACTTGAGCCAAGAGGGTCCATATGCATCCTATCTATTAGCCTCTCCTTTCAGAGCTGATGCTTATGTGGAGAGAATTTCCATAGTTTATGAAAAAGCATAAAATTTTGTAATGTAAAGTTGTTTGACACTTCAGTACAGAAGCTATGCAGTTATTAGGTATTAAAACAGTTCAAAAGGAAAAAAATTGATGACAAACTCTTCGTTGTAATCTTCTATATCAAAAAAATAAAACTGATAAATAACACTTATCCATAGATTATATATTCTGGTGTGTTAGGAAAATGTGTAAAATAAATAATATGAACTGAAGGGGGAGGGAGGAGAGAGAGAGATTGAGAGAGAAAGAGAGAGAGAATATGAGAATGAATTGGTAGGAAAGCAAATAATGAATAGAAATATAGATCACATAGCTTTTACAAAGCCCAAACTGTATATATATGTGTATACATATGTGAGGTTTTGTGCTTTCCTGAAACATAGTGAGCTCTCAGGATGCTTTTTGGGATCTCTACTTATTTATATCACATTAAATTCAATGCTTACTTTTAGGCTTTGGGAATAATTGTATTGTATTCTAAATCTCATGGAATTTGCTTTTTGGGTTTATCTTCAAAACTGATGCTTCCTAAAATTGAACTAGTGGAGTTTCATCATTATCCAACTTGCAATGAGTGTTGTTTTTATGCTAACGATTATATGGGGGGGGGGAAACTCATATTCTTTTTGGTAAGGGAGAATGCTATTAATTTACAGTACATATATTTATGCCTGGAAAGATATCCCAGAAGGCAGTAATGGGCAATGAGTTCTTGCTCTGGGCTCTGCTGAAATGAGAATCATTTTTATCTTTCTCACTGTTCAGTTCTTTTGATCAAATGTCAGAAAGTTTTACAGGGTTAAACAGGACTAAAATTCAGATAATTTCATTTTTTCCAGCTTTTCTTACAGAGTTAAATGGGACTAAAATTCAAATAATTTCATTTTTTCCAACTTTCTATTTCTTTTTTTATAAACCTATTATATACCAACTTAATTCCCATACCATATATATTATCATTGTATATATGTTTATTAATATTTTTCAATCCATTCAATTCACATATGAAATATCATCAGGTAGTATAAACTCTCCCATGATATCTTTTTGGTAATAATTTTACTGTTGAAATTAGGTTCAGTTGTTTTCTTGTTCTTCAACATGCATGCATTGGCATTCCTACAGCGTTTACAAAATAGAAAAGAATTTAGAGGCCATCAACACCTTCACTTTACACATAGGAAACCTGAAAGCCATTATGTTAGAACAAAACCCAAGTCTCTTTAGTCTGGTCCAACATTGTAGTGAACAATTGTAAAAATTAGTAATTAACCTAGCAAAGGAAAAATAGGTACTTAGTAATGGCCAACTACTTGAAAAATCTATCAGATTCTTAACCTTGTTTCCTTCCATAAATGACTTGTTCAGAAGTTAAATGCTAGAAGTTGTATGAGACGCAATAGAAAGAATATAGTTAGAGTCAAAATTTAAAAAGTTGGGATATCAGTTTTAGAAACTAGGAAAAGGTAAGAAACAAAGACTGTTTTCCAATGGCCCAGAGTAATGCAACTGTCTAGATCAACAAATTGGGAATGATTTGGAACGTCTAGAGAACTGGATATTTTTAATTATCTGGAAAAAGTAACTTGAATATACTTATTGCTATCTTCAAATATTTTTTTTTCAACAAACTACAAAATGAAAAACTCCAGAAAGTTATTTCTTGCTTAAGTATAACAACTTGTTCATGATCAAGCTTGTCCAGAGATGGAAGCACATCTTGGAAAATAAAATCATCTATCATGTTACAGTGTCAGCATGGGCTGGAAAAATTTCTTTCAGACATTTGACAGAAAGGACAGGTATCCTAGGTGTTTGCAACATAAAAGTTGTTTTCAGTCCTTAACAATCCATAGTTTTATGAATACCATTTTAGGAAAAAGGTAGGTCTTTCTCTAGTCATATGGTTACCACTATGTTTGGTTGAATTGAGGAGGTGAACTCTAATGGGATAATAGACAGGCAGACAATGTTCAGTCCAAGTTCTCATTGCTTACATACAGGATGACAGCAGTTATTCAATTATAAGAAGGAATAGAATGTAGGAATATATAATCTATAAAATTTAAGACTATTCACTTCAGATAAGCATAGCTTGAGGCGTGGATACAAAGTATCATTAAAACATTCATAACTATGTATTTAAAACATAAACACTTCTTAATATACAGTTGTTTTTTGTTTTGTTTTGTTTTGTTTTAGGCAGAATTTCACTGTGTAGCTCAGGTTGGCCTTGAACTCACCTTGTAGTCCAGGCGGGCCTCAAACTCAGTGATCCTCCTCCCTCGGCCTCCTGAGTGCTGGGATTATCAGCGTGCGCCACCATGCCTGGTCTTCATATACAGTTTTACCAAAAGACCTTACCTCATTGTATTGTATTTAAAACTTTCAATGAACACAAAAGTATTGTTTAAAAACAAGTACATCACAGAACTGAGGGAATGGGATGTAATGCTGCAGCACTGGAGTCACTGTCATTAAAATCAGAAGTAACAAGATTGTTTTGGTTAATTTAATAGGACTTGAAACAGACAAACAAGGGATAATGAGCAGAGTGGAGATAAAATCATCACTATTTGCAGATTAAATAACTTTATACTTAGAAAAGCAAATAAACTCATTTGCAAAGCCTTACAATGAATAAGAACACAGCAATGGTGTGATGCAGGTCATATCAGCAATACAGTAGACCCTCGTTTGTTAGCATTTGAGTTGAGAGTTTTTCATTTATAGTTTTTGATTATCTGCAATCTACTTGAAAGTTTACAGCATGATTATTGTAATTTTTTGAAGGACAAGTTTCTATCTTGCCAGTTTTTGTGCCATACTGGAACATAGTCTTTTAATTGCTAGATGAGTTTCTGCTTCACATTATTGAATAAAACTTTGCAACTTAATATATACACATCCACCTCTGACATAGGGTGTTTTGTTAGCTTCATTTTATGAAGGTAAACCTAGTAGTTCATCATATTAGGTGCACTGCCCAGACACGTTTTCACGAGAATTTTTTTGTATTCGGATTCATGTGTGACAATATTGTACCAGTATAGGTACAATATTTTCAGAGCAATACCAGCTGCATAGTAGACTAGCAAGACTCTTTTCTTCAGCATCCTTAGGTTCTTCCATGCCAGACTTCAAGTACGTGGTAAGGATAATGTGGATTGAAACGATGGTGCCTGTTTTTTATTTTTTGAGTTACTTGATGTTTTCCGTTATTTCCTGCTTCTTGCTCTTCATGGACAGTAGACTTTCAGACTTTTACCTCACACTAGCAAATATAGGACTGATAATTATCTTCAGCAAGACTTGTGTTTTAACCATCATTAATGGCAGTGGGCCAATAGAGTGCATCTCACGTGAGAGCTCATGAAGGTTAATTGAGAAAAAGAGGAGAGCCAACGGTGGTGGGGAGGGTACTGATGAAATCCCAGCCACATGACTATGTGGGACTGTACTGGTCCATGAAAGTAGTTTCATTTTTAAAATTCTCTCTTTAGGCATAAAGATAGGAGTAAGTACTTCATTAAGAGTAAACAAATATAACTTTTAGATATTATGATATTGTGAGTATAGAATTCATCACTCTTTCTACATTCATGCTGAAATAGGATTTAAGAATCTATATGTTTAAAATGTATAAATTAAAATTTAAGGCATAATTTAGTCTTTTCTGTGTTGTCTGCCAAGTATCTCTGTACTTCAGTGTTTAGCACCTTGGGGGCATTTTCTCCAAGTTTATATTTCATAGAACATTTGTTTACATGACCTTTTCTAGGCATCCACCAGTCACAGACCATTCAGGCCCTAGATTTCCTGGGCCAAGGGCCAGAAGACACGTGGAAGCAATGGCAATGACCTTTTGACTCAGGATTTATATTTATAATCCACTTTCTGAGATCTATAGCTATTTCAATATTCTACTCTCAATCCTCTCTACTGACAGAACAGCTTCAATACCAAGACACCCAAGCTCCAGAGGGAAAAAACAGAGATAGAGAGAAAGGAAAGAAAGGAGAATCTTGTCAAGAATCTTCTGTCTTTCACACTGCAGCTCACAATCAGATTGTTCTTTCTTTAGTTGCAAACCTGTAACTGAAATTATTTTTCATCACCAGTCACGCAGTTATCTGGACAATCTTTCCTCCTGAAACCGTTTTTTTTTTCCCCCTGATATTTTAGTACAGGGAACAAGGATGATAATCTTATTGCAGCATTTAATAGAGTAAGAATTTTCCTGCTCATAATCTAAAGAATTCACATATATTCTGATATGAGAAATGAAGCACAGACTGAAATGAAATAGCTGGACATTTCTACAGTCTTTAATCCTCCATTTTCTTGACCTACAGATTTTCTCATTTGGGGAAGCCCCAGGGTTCTCAAGCGGGGATTTGTGTTTCATTTTATGTAGGCTCAGTCAGCAGGACAAACCAGACATCACGAATACATGATGAATGCTCTTCTAAGTTGTCATGTTATTATGGAGCTGCCCATTTAGAAAGGCAAATCTTCATTCTTCTCATTCCAATTCTCCTTTAGGCTTCTTGTAAATGTCACCTTTTCCAAGAGCTTGCTTGACTATTCAGTTGAAAATCAATAAGCCCTCATACCACGGTGACCCCTTATTCTTTTTTTTTTTTTTTTTGCTTTAGTTTTCTCCATATGAGTTATCGACATCCATAAAGATTGGAATTTTGTCTGTTTTATTCTTTGCTATATCTCCAGTGATTAGAACCTGACATTTAGTAGGTATTCAAAAACATTTGTTGAATTGATGAATAATAATGTCAATTTATTGAATACTTACTATATATCAAGAACTGTGGGAAATGGTGTTCATACAAGTTTTCTAGCAATTATCCTGAAATCCTACAACAGAGACCATATTACCCCTGATTTACAGACATACAGCTGAAAGGACAGAATAACAAATCAACCTGATAGTTCTGGGGGATATTGAATTTAACATCAGATTTGACGCTCTATAGCCTCCTAAGTTTTCTTTTTCATATTTTTGTTCCATTTTTAATTAAATGACATTGAATTTTAAACACAAATGCAACATTCCTCTGTTGTCACATTAAATGTATCCTTGTAGTTTGGGAAGCAGAGAAAAGTTGTATGAAAACAAGACTTCCTTCTTTTGCTTGTTTTTGAAATTCTTGTAAGTTCCACTGTCAGAGATTTCAGTTAAGCATCCCTCATTAGTTACAGGCATGATGCCCTTAATAAATGGTTTTTACAAAAGCAACATATTATAACTACAAAAATATCTGATTTTAAAAGTATGTAAAACACTCAGGGCAGCCCAGAAAGGAAACACGAGATTGCATTCTCTATTGTGGCAGATTAGTTGAATAGGGTGGTGGATGGGATTGAGATTTGCCAAGAAGGAGTTTTTAAGATTTATTTTTTGGTCAACTTCCCATATAAAAACTCAGCATATTCTGTTTAGTAGGAAAAAAGTCAGAGTGAAAAGAAAAGAAAAAAATTCAATATCTAGCCTATTAAAAATAACTTTTGATTAAACTAAATTTTATTAACTTTTGAACTAACATGACCAGAGAGCTTCCCAAAATTCACCAATCAATATTTTTTAATAAAAGGATTTCTTCATCCCCCTTTCTATGCTGTGATAACATAAACTGTCTATGTCCAGTGTATTTTCGAGGCAGAATCACACAGGAGCTCAGCTGGGTTACAGCCCTCTTATTTTCAAGGCTCAGTCCTAGGTGCTGCACATGCGTAATCACATTTAATTCTCATAACTCTGTGAGGCTTCAATTAAAATTCAAAAAGTTCATGTTCAGAAGTTGGGAGGCCAGCAGGGTTTAAAATGCACATGAGTCCAAGGCCAGTTCTAATTTTCCCTAAATTCCATTGTTTTACCCTTGTATCATGAAATCTCCACCATAAATATCATGTACCACCTGACAATTGCTCACGATTATCTTAGAAAAATTTCTAGCATATAAACTAAGTGGTCCAAAACCCCAAAGTGAGTTGGCAGTAGAGAGAGAGAGCCCAAGGACGCTGCCCTGGGCTCTCTCCTTTCCTCACTACAGCCAGTAAGTTGGTCTTTGTATTTTCATTGTTTACCCTTATGAGTTCCATATGGTGTTACTGTAACTTATTACACTTAGTGTGGTATGTATTTCCCATTATCAGTCTGTACTTTGTAAAACAAATTTCTTCTGTCTATTGTATATTTTGTAGGATATACTACTTCGTAATTTTTCCCCTCAACCTCATGATTTCGTAGCTGCGATGAAATCTAAAATGAAAGATAGACTGACGAAAAACAGGTTTTTTAATCATGTGCTGTGCTCATTACATGAGGGAAACCTTCTTGAGAAATAACACAAAGACATGGCTTAAAATTCTTCAATATAGGGAAAGCACCTACAACAAAGGAGGAGATACCTGTGGGGCAGTGACAGGACAGAGGAAAGTTCCTTCAGGCTTCCAAGGCTAGGAAACCTGAATAAATGCAAAAGTAAATATGTGGGAGGAAGCTAATGAAGTAAGAACTTTTGCAGCTGTTCAAGTGCTGTCTCTGGGCTGGTCTGTGTCTAGACCTGTCTCTAATAGAGGAGAATTTGTTTCTTGTTTTCAGGCAGAAAAGCAGAAGGATAGGAAGAGTTTTACATCCTTTTTCTGCTTCTTGATTGCTTTTAACTCAAAAATAATTTTATCAAGGAGGCATATGTTAAGGTAAAATATTCTGTTTTCTTCAGTATATCACTCATTTTCAAGTGTTTGTGTATGCGTGTATGTGTGTGTGTGTGTGTTCCACTGAGTATGGTACTCTGAAGATTACCTTTATTTCTCAAAGGTATGCATGTAATCTATGGTATTGTTGCACAATAGTGAGTCGTATGCATTTACCTAATTATTCTATCCAATTATTTTCCAGTTTTGATCCAGCCCATTGTGTCACAAGTAACACTGTAATGAACATCATGATATGACAGTTCCTCATAGATCTGTCTGAGAATTTCTTTAGATTATATATTGCATTATATTCCAAATTTAGGACCCCTGGGTTAAAGTGTGTGTGTATATAATTTTTGGGGTTTTGGGGGTACTGGGTATTGGGAATCAAACCGTGGGGTACACTGTAATTATGTCCTCAGTCCCTTTTATTTTTATTTTTAGGTCTTGCTAAATTCCCCAGGGAGGACTTGAAATTACAGTTCTCCTTCCCCAGCCTCCCAAAGTGCTGGGATTACAGCCACTATGCCTGGATTTAATTTGAATAAATACTAACAAATTAGTATCTATAATGGCCACAACAGTCTATGTTCTCACAAGCCTCAATGAAATTTTGTCTAACTGAATATTCCTGATAGCACTTATCATTCTGTAGCTTTCTAAATTTTTTTAAGTGCATAAACATGAAGTGATATTTTATTACCATTTTAATTTCCATCTCTCTGATTGTTAATGAGTTTGTACAATTGTCAATGCCCCTATTAACTTCAATAATATTCTTCATGAAATCAACACTTTGGGTATTTCCTGGTATATAATAGAACCATAGTACATGTGTGTGGTAAGGCTTTATAGCATGTAAAATTGGAAAGACTCTTTGACTTTAATGGGATAATTGTTGTTAGTTTCATCTGTTATCTCAAAATCTTAGTGGTTAATAACTTTTGGGACTAAGATTGTGAAGTAATTATCTAGCTGCCTTGATTTTACAGTTGAAGGTTTTATGCTTGACTGAGGAAAATTATACTAAACAAATCTACAAAAATGAATTTTTAAAAATGTTATCTTATGGATAAGTGAGTCAAATGGGAATTATAATTTTCTATTTCATAGATGAAAAAATTGGGACAAAAGAAGTTTACTCTCTTAAGTTATGTGTTAGTACTGTAAGAGAAAATGAAAAGGATTGGACCATTTGACTAAGGTCATTGTGATGAGTTAATTACCATAATTAGATTAATAAGAGTTGGTATTCCACCAATCACGTCATGAAGTTCTATCCTTTGTGTCTGAATAGTAGCAAACAAGGGATATTGTGATCTAATAACAAACAGAATTCATTACAACAGAGGAGGCATAACAAACTTTCAACCTCTTGTCTGCCTAAAAAGCACACAGACAAAACATTTATGTTCTAAACATAGTGCCATAGGAACCAAAAACTCACAGATTAAGAATATATAGCCAGGTGTGATACCACAGGCCTGTAATCCCAGCACCCTGGGAGGCTAAGGCTAAAGGATTACAAAATCAAGCCTCAAGCTTATCCTAGGCAACCCAATGACCCTGTCTCAAAAACAAAAAACAAAAAACAAAAAACAACAACAACAACAACAACAAGAAGGGTGGAGATGTGGAGATGTATAGATGTAGCTCAGTGTAAAGGCCCCCCCTAGGTCCGATCCCAAAAAGGGGACGTGGCAGAGATTTTGCTAGATATTTCCTTGCAGCTTTATGTCCTACCTTTCAAAAAAAAAATTTTTTTGTTACTGCAGAATACCTAAGAAATCTATTTTTCCGAGATGTGACTTCCCACTTCTATGTTTTTTATTTTTTATTTTTGTTGTTGTTGTTGTTGTTGTTGTTCTGATCATCTAAAAAGCTATTTGAGTAGCAGTAGTCAGTTTATCCATACATCAATACATTCATTTAACCAGCTATCTACATACTTACCCATTTTTAAAGCAAAGTTCCATTTTATCACCACCTGTACTGGTAATTTACCCAGGATAGGAAGACTGCAACTCAGAAAAGCAATCTTTTGAATCACTAAAGATCATGTATTATGAAAAGGATAGTCACATCTTCTACATATTATCGTTTATTATAATCCAGACATGCCTTATAAAAATCAAATTTTTAGTTTTCATAAGATGTACATTCACTATGTGAGAGAATAATTGACATATATAAAGGATCCTGTATTTAAATACGTTTAATTAGAAACAGTATTAAATATGTTGCTACTGTTGAAAGTTAAATTTTTATAGAGAGATTATATAATGACATTAAAACAAATGCCAAATTGTTAATAATGTGAGTTGTTCCAAACCGTATAGTGGGATAATCATTTGTATATAAAATAATCGATTTGGATTTGTACCTATTTTATTACAGAGTTTTGTGTTGTTTTTGATAAAATGTTGATAGGAACAACTTAATAGGTATAATATGGTTCTTCAGAGAAGCACAACTGATAGGTTTTATATTTATTTAAAATAACAAATTGTTTCTCATGATTATGGAGACTGAGAAGTCTGCAAATCTGCAGTCTTGTACTCCTCTTGGAGACCCAGATGAGCTGGTGATACAAGTTACAGTCTGAAAGCATAGAATCTTGAGCCTCAAGGAAACCCAGTAGTTTCAGTCTGAGTCTGAGGACCAGAAAATAGGAATGCCTTAGTTCAAGATATTCAGATCTGGTCTTCAGTTGATTGGAAGAGGCTCACCCTCCTACAGAGGCCATCTGTTTCACTTAAATTCAAGTGTTAATCTGATTCAAACATTAATCTCCTCCAGAAACACCTTCACAAACATATTTAGAATATTGTTTAACCAATTATCTTGGCACAACATGGCCCTGTAGAGTAGACAAATAAAATTAACCACCCCAAAGCATTTTTTCACTGGTAGATAAACACTTTAATGTGATTAATTCAACTGAGCTGCTATAGGAACATTTTAGATTATAGATAAAAAGGAGTATCTAGAATAATCTATAATTCTACCAGCATGAGATAACCACTAACTGTAATTCAATATGTATGTTTCTGATAATTGTATGTTGAAATTAAGTGCTCTATGGCTCATTAATTTATGCTGACACACATTTGGATTCGCCTAACTGTACAAATTCTATATGCTGATCAACTGAGGAAATCAAGTATTACATTGTGTAACACACTCAGATTCCAAAATCATTAATTTGCTTTGCTAGTCACAAAAAAAGGAGAATAGAAAAAGAAGGATGATATATTGGAATAGAGATATTAATTATCATTATTTATACAATTGTTACAGAAAATTTTGCAGATGTTTTAGGGGAACTATCTAATGTCATGTTAGTAAGGGCTTAGTCATGTACAACTGTTGGTATGTATATATCTTGAGACTTAGGATGTCAAAAATAAGTAGTCTATAGTTGTTCAAAATTATAATCAAGTAATGTGTAATTGCAGTTCACATATGAAAGAGATTAACTATAAACTGAACAAGTATCACCTTATTGCTCTTAGAGCAGACTTCTGGCTTCTATGTATATTTCATTTACTCCTGAACATAGTGAGAACTGCAGAATAATGTCATAGGTTCAAATCTAGTTTACTTTTTCTATCCTTTTGGCACATTAGTTTGTCTTGTGCATTCTCTAAAGCATTAGTAGGATGCTCACTGCCTGATACAGAGACATATTTGTAATACTATTCCTCTTGTTCAGAGGGATTTATTTGAAAGTGTACAAATACATGGTCTCCTTCCCTTTTTGTGGATTTCTTTTACTTCTGTAAGGTACTATACGGTCTGATAACCCCTCATAAAGCTTTTAGTTATTGTTAATCAAACCACATTATTTGTTTGATCTATCATTTTGATCCTTGTTAACAAGCTTATTGGAATCAAGCCTTTAAAGGTACCAAAATTTAGATCTGGGAAGACAAGTAGGTTTTATCTGTGTTGTTGACATCGGCAATTGTTGAGCAGCTATTGTCTGAAGGGTTCTGAGGCTGCTGCCAGACCCTGTGGGAAAGACTCTCAGAATAATTAGTCACTTGTGGTAGGTTTAAGATGCATAGAAATTAGCCAAGTAAGGTGAAGAAGTGAGAGAGGGCAGGGAAGAAAACATGGGCAAAGGCAAAAGGCATCGAAGACTATGGGGCATAGGAAGAGGCAAGAGAGATGCAAGCAACAGAGAGTTCCTGGAACCAGATTTTCAAAATATGAAATTGTGAGAGATAAGAGCAAGGAAGCAGGCATTTTATTACAATTCATCAATCTGCACTGACATATCATAACCATTCAAAGTCCACAGTTACATTCAGGCTCATTCTTGATGTTTGCTATGGTTTAAACGTTTACGCTCTTTCAAAATTGATATTAATCCTGATGCAAATGCATTAAGAGATGAGATCTTTAGGATGAGATGAGTTCATGAGGCCCCTATCCTCAGGAATGGAATTAGTGACCTTATAAAAGAGCGCAAGGAAACTGGTTAGCCTGTTCTTCCATGTGAGACTGCGACATTGGTGCTACCTACGAGGAGTGGGCTTTTACCAGACCCCGAGGGCACAGTGGTGTTATTGATTGTCCAAACTAGGATACTTTTGGTAGTGACAGGTGGAGCAAGTATGTAGAATAATTAAAATTATTATAAGTTTAAAATATTTATGTATCAATTTTCTTGTTCGTTTTATCGTTCTGATCTATTAAAGGGATAGTCCTTTTAAAAAAAACCACTATTTTCAGGCATAAAATTATTATAATACTCTTACTAAAAATGAAAACTTTATAACAAAATAAAACCAGATGGGACATAGGACAATCGACTGTTATTGGCAAGCAGGAAGCATTGTCCCCTGACTTATGAAGTCACAAATATTGTCTATGTTCTTGCTCCTGACAACACAGTCTCAGTATCTCCTCTTGTTAGTCACAGATTATGCTAGAGATCCAGCACTCAGGGGCTTCCATTCTACATGTGGCCATCTAAACTCGGGGCTTCCAAATCGCAGGTGCAGTTCTGGCATTGTGTCTTCTATCCCTGAGCCAGGAGCGGGCACTGCCTGTTTCTGAACACGCTTGCGGCTACGCTGGTTGTGATCTGCTATTTAAGCAAATCTGAAATGTCTGAACCCATCTTAGGAGAAGGAGATTTCATCAAACCTCACAGGGGGAAAAGCATGTCAGTCATGTCTTTCAAAATTCTGAGTTTGAGAGATTCGCAGTCAATAATCTTTTAATTGAAGATAGTGGCTAGACTGATAGAAACAAGACTAGAGCATTCATTATCTAGTGTCCCTAGCCCTTTGGGGAAGGCTGGGATCCCTCTATTTCTCAGTGCATAGCTTTTCTTATCAGCCCTTTCCCTTTTTCTTTCAAAAATAGTTGTTGTAGAGAAAAATAAAATAGTCTTTATGTCATTTTAGTATTTGGTATCTTTCTAATCCTTGGTACAAAGTGGTTAGAAAAAGAAACACTTTAGATTTAGACAGAAGTGCTTTAGACATTAGTTACATTAATATCCCCTGAGTGTCAGCATATTCAAATCATCTTGTCTAGTTGGAAATAATATCATAGAGTTGGCTGTCAGGAGCAAGTGAGATATTCCATGGAAATTGCCTAGCACAGTGTTTGGCAAATAGTAAGTGACTAGTAAATGATAGCTATCATTGTTAGAGAAAGGATGAAAGATTTTATATGGTAGGGCCAGCTTGGAAAAAATTAGATTCTTTATCCCCTGTGGTGGATTAACTAATGGTCAACTTGTAACACCCAGTTGAACTGAATCTGCATGGTGCTGAATGTGGAAAGCCCTCCTGAGGATTGTTGCCAACAGCATAAAAAGTAGAAATGGAGAAGATGATGTGCTGTTGATTCTCTGGAGAAGCTTGCTGTGCTGGCTATTCTGATATGAACTCAGCTGTTCTCCTTGTTGGAGGAACTTGGGTCACTGCTGTCCCTGAGGATGGCTATGGTTCTTTTTGGGGGAACTGTGGTCCTTATCTTGAGCATCACTTCCTGGATCCAGTGCAGATCCCTCAGTCTCCTGGCAAATTCTTCATCCTACTGGAGCAGACTTTCTAGTTTCCATCATTAGCCTTTGGGCCTTCCCAGTGCAGATCCTTGATACATATTTCCATGAGACATTGTTGTGGGCTCTAGGCTAGGTCTCCAGTTGGACAAATGGAGGATTTTGCCATGGGCTTTAGGCCTCCATCTGGACTTGTAGAGGACATTGCCCTGGGCTCTAAGTCTTCAGCTTGACTCATGCAGGACATTGCCATGAGATCCAGGCCCTCAGCTAGATTCTTTGGGTCTCTAGGGCATGGACAGATTTCCTGAACTTTTCTGCATTTAACTCATTGGGTATTAATATTATGAACTATAATATTATAAGAATAACTATAATATCTAATAACTATGATAGTTAACATTATGGAATAATCCTATAAATTTTGTGTCCTGTATTAAATCTTTTCCCTTGTAAATCCTGACTACAAATCCCCCATTTCACTTTTCTTCCCTCTTGCCCTCTTTCCCATTCACACAGACTCCAGAGTTCAGGTCCTCTTAGCAGTGGTTGGGGTCGTCACTCTGCCATTGACTTCCCTGTCTTCCTGACCTAGCATCTTCGGTTTCTAGTTTAGCTTTCTCATTTTCTTCCTTCTAACTCTCCTGGCCTTATGACTGGTGCTTTTGCTGTCTTCCATGTCTAACCTTGGAAAGTTTCTGTTAATGTCATTTATGCCAAAACATTAAAGAATAACATAATTTTCATATGCTAATCTTGACAAGAAATGTTTCCATTTTAATGCTGCTCAACATCATAACCTAATCAAATAAAATGTAAAACTTAATTTGGAGACATCAGTGATAGGGAGGACAGGAATATTTTTAAAGAGGGGAACTCTGTGATAACAATAAATATAATTAACAGCTAACATTTATTCAGTGGCAACTCTGTTTTACACTGTAATTAATATGTATTACCTCATTTAACCTCATAACTAACGAATTAGGCATTATTATTCTTTTTACTTTCTGGTGAGAAAAATGAAGCTTAGAAAAGAAAAGAAAAGAAAAGAAAAAAAAGAAAAGAAAAGAAAAGAGACTAAAGTCATACACACTTAGTATATGGAAAGGACAAGGTATGGAACTTGAATCTTTCTGGCTTTCCACTGTCCCCTATGCCATCACTTATAGGTTGAATTTCTAACAGAGAAGGGAACTACCTGTCGTTCTTATCGTTATTTACTAGAGCTTACTGCAGTGACTGACACATGGTAAACAGTCAACCAATAGCTGATGAATGAATGAATGAATAAATAAATAAATACTCATTCAGCCCATATTCTCCTCTCTATTTACCCCTAGGATCCCCTCTTTCTTGGAGGTCTTGCCTTATTGAATATTCCAATGACTTGGAACCACTCGCAGTTCCATATACACTCTTGTTTTCCTGACTTTGTGTTTCTGTCATTCTGTGCCTTCTACCTGCAATCTTTCACTTCCCTGAAGTCTCTAAGCCATCTCCACCTCACCTGGAGAGAGAGGCAGAGCTGAAGAATGACTGCTTTCATAAAGCTCTGCTTCTTCTCTCACCTCTCCTCCAAAGTCTCTCTCCCCTCATGCATCCCAGAACATCCAGGATTGCTTCTATGTCCATCGCTTCCACTAGACAGTGGAGTTTTTGAAGGCAGGTAGGTGTCTGACATATTTTTGTATCCTGTCTTTGTACCTAACATATGTTTGTGACCTTTTTCAAATAACTTTTTAAAAGTTCTCCCAACCTGGACTTATTTATTCCTTTCTAAGATACATACATTCTTTGTCATATTTTAGTATCTCTGCTGTAAGTTATATCTTCCAATTGATAAAATCTTTAAATTATATTTAACAGTTGTTTTACTTAGTGAAACAAAAGTAAGGATTTTTTCCCTACAGTCAATGATATCTTTGGTTCAGTGAAATGCAGTGATAGCTATTAAGGATTATGTGAATGGATGGATGGACGGCATCCATATCCCTTCTCAAGTCACATTGTTTCTATTTAAAACCTAGCTTTTCTGCATCACAGACTCTGTGACAATGCAATAGTTAAACTTTATTCTTCGTGCTGGCTTTTCTTGTAAAGGTAAGGCAGATAGTAAATCAGTTCAGACTGTTCTTAATCACTTCTTCCTGGAATGATGTAACCTGTTCCAAATACTTGTTCTCTAGGTGAAATGGATCTTCAAATTCTCTCCAAAGTCCAGGCTCAATACCCAGGAGTTCATATCATCAATGAAGTTGTTGAACCAAGTGTTGAACAAATCACCAAGTACAAAGGTACCTGTAACCCACTGAGCTGTGTACAAAATCTTATCCCCAAAGGCTTATCATCTCATATTTTTGCTTTTGATGATTAATAGTACAGTTACCAGGGTATGCTCTTTTTAAGTTTGCTGGGAGAAGAACCTCGTTATTTGTTGCAGACATGATTGAGCACTTCGGATATAAACAGAGAATAATTAGATTCTTTCACTGACTCGATCCGTTCCTCTGTCATCTTCACCTATTGTTTTTGAATTGATTCTCTGAGACAGAGTCATTGATTCCTTGATTCATTGACTCAGAAATATTTAAGAGTCTCTGCCCTAAAAGAGCTTATGTTTAATGGGTTATGGAAGGTTACCATAAACTTTTCCTGAAAAGGGCTAGATGGTAAATGTCTTAGATTCACAAGTCCACAAAGTCCGTCATGATAATCCACTCTAGTGTGACGGCACAAAGACAGTCATAAGCAGTGTGTAAACTGAGTGTGCATGTTTTCTAATGAAACTTTGTTTGTAAACACCAATATTTGAATTTCATATAAATTGGGCAAATTATGGATTTATCCTTTTGATTTTTTTCTAATCATTTTGTAATATAACTAGCATGAGATGTGAATGGCAGAGATGGAGTTAAGGAGCAGAGTACTGACTAGTTTTAGTTTATAGTTCACAGTAAAATAGGTTTGGGGCCAGGTGGAGCCCTGGCTGTGGTTTGTCTGCTCCTGGGCAACACAAACAAGTCACCTGTTTCACATCAAGTTTCCATTAGTAAAATTCACCAATTGATTCCCCATTTATACTAAAATAATGTAACCTTTGTCTGACCAGGTTCTCATTACTTCTGATTGACTCTTTCACTTCTAATTTCATTTAATAGTGGAAAAAAATCAGGATGAGCCCTCTGGTTTCTCAGAGCTACATAAAAAAGAAAAATGTGTTTTATATCTGTTATGTATATAACATTGATTGCATTAAAATTCTAAATGGAAATGGGCTCCACATTTGCAATTAAAATTGATGGTGTGCCACCTCTTCTCTGAATTTTAGAGCTTGTAGCCAAGACATCAAATCTTGAGAACATAAAGTTTGCTTGGCATAGGGAGACATCGTCTGAATATCAAAACAGAGTGATGGAGAAAAAGGAGATTCAAAAGTGGGACTTTATTCATATGATTCAGGTAAGAAATATTTATTGTAATATGCTATCAGAAAAGAGATTTTTTTTCAGATATATGTATGAAGAATGTACAATGTTTTAGTATTTTAAAGATAAAAATCTTCTGATTTGTAGTTTTAAAAGTGAACATCATCTCTCCAAATGAAAGTATTGATATTGCTACAATGTTCATTAATATCTAAAAAGCTCATTGTTTTCATCCATAAGGCATCATTTTTTGTCAATGTTGTCTTAACTAGTTTTGTACAATGGAAAGTTTATGTGTAGATTAGATGACAATATAGTGACAAAAATGTCCTAACCAGTTTTTGGGTGGCTCAAATGGTCTAAGGTCCAGCCTTCCAGAATTTT
This sequence comes from Dasyprocta punctata, assembly GCA_004363535.1. Taxonomy (NCBI): domain Eukaryota; kingdom Metazoa; phylum Chordata; class Mammalia; order Rodentia; family Dasyproctidae; genus Dasyprocta; species Dasyprocta punctata. The sequence goes on along the minus strand of RJWM01002984.1, from coordinate 54,949 downwards.
TCTGAATCATCTTGCTTTTGCCTTCCATAGATGACCTGGCTAGTATGTACATGACAGAAAGTCTGTGATTCCTGAGACCAAAAAGGTTTTAATGGTGTAAATTCAATAACATTTTATTTCTATTATCTAGCACCAACAGACTAACGAGTGATTAGTAAATGTCATGAGGCTGGATCTGCAGGTGTCATTAGTATTTCTGTATAGCATGAGAGTTCAGAAGTTGGCTATTGTTGAGAGATATACACATTTTAGATATGGCACTTGTTAACAGCAAAATACTTTTCCTTCTGCAGCCCACCACCATGGTTACTCCAAAGGAGTGGGTTTGTAAGAAACCAAAGGAAGAAAGGAGTCTAAAGTTGACACATTCTGGCAATCATATATCTCTTCTTCCTTAGCTGTTGAAATCTTTCATTCCTCAGGGAGTACTTAACCTTGTCTGGCATTTCTAGAATGTTTCTTTTTTAGACTTGCTCTTCCATCTCCTCAAGTTAGTTCTTAACTCCTCTAGCTCTTTATACCTCCTACAATCTTCCAACCACTGATTCCCACTCATGACTTCGCTTTATACCATATAGAGAAAATAGAAGTCATCAGTTGAAAACTCATCTTTCACTTTCTAAATGTGCAAATGTAGATGCACCTATAACCATCATCTCCTTCTTCTATATTATTACAATAACCTCTGATTATTCCTCTCTGTAATCCCTGAGTCCCATTCTTCTCCCTGTAATGAAATATAGTTCTAGGGATCAGATTCTTTCTCCTACTTCTTCCAAGATTTCCATGTTTGTTCTTTCTTGATCAACTCTGCCTCCTTCAGCATCACTATTCTATTCCTCTCTCCCACCTTAGCTACTATGCGTCTTTCTGAGCTATGTCTTCTCATTTTTACTTACCATAACACCCTCATGACAGCTTTTCAACTTAGTATTCCCTGCCAACACAAAGATCTAAGTGTCTCAGATTAAAATAAGGGGATCTGCTATGGCCCACTGCCTCTTTTTTGTCTAGGTCATGTGATAGGTTTTTAGTCATCTTATGCATTAGCTGTATTTGGGGACCTATCTTCAGTCCCTGTGGTGAATGACATGGAGTAAACTGATACCAAACACAGCCAAGAGGCATCATGGACCATGTTCAGATTTATGTTACTTCATTCATTCATGTGAAGAGTCATAGCCTTAGTTGTTTACCCTTTGTGCAATAAATTCTGTTGTAGCCATGCACATGGAATACTGACTTCTTACCCAAAAGAGTAAAGATGAGATATAAGAAGTGCCCATAGAGATAGATTCTCTGGTGAACAAAGGATGCACACCATTAGGGATAGTTTACTACTCCCAATGCATAACATGAAGTGCTCTGTGTTGAGTAGAAAGGCCTATACTTCACTAAGGATTGGTCCAGAATTGCTAAAATTGGTTGGTCTAACTCTTAACACTCTGTGACCAAGCATATAACCTCATGCTTGGCTTAGTCCAGTATCCTAGAGAATCTTTCAACACCAAAGTCTGCCACATTTTCTATGAAAGGAAAAACAAAACAAAAACAAAAACAAACCAGGATCTGCGAGCATATGGAGAAGCTAGTGCAAAGGGCTTAATTTTAAAGCAATGTTCCATGAAATGGGATCTATTTTTATGGTGCCTTGTTCCCAGAAGGACTACAATTCACAAAATATAGAATAGGCATAAGATCAGTGTTCTCGTGTGCAATGGATTCTAAGTGTCTGCAGCTATTAACATCTGTGTTATAGAAGCCAGAAAGTAAATTTAAATGTATTTGACTGTAGTTGGGTAATCCCATAGTTTTTCCTATCCCCAAATATTTTCTTGCATTATTGTTTTATTCTTACATTACAGTTTTATCTCTCCATAAATATCTTTAATCTTTAGATATTGATTTTTTTCTATTTTGGTTTGAATAAAAATTTACTCAGCTTGAAATTCAAACCTTTTAGTGAGTATTTAGTTCAAGCAGCAAAGACTCTAACACAGAGAAGTATCTCATTTTTGTTTTGCCTCCTATCTAGATGCTGTATTATGTAGAAGATATTCCAGCTACCCTGAAATTCTTCCATAGTCTCTTAGCTACCAATGCTAAGATTCTCATTATTCTTGTGTCAGGTGAGTTATTTTCATTCAGTCTGAATTTTAAAATAGCAATTGTGCATGTATGCATAGATTCATATGTTTAGAGAAAGCTATAAATATATCTGTTCTTTGTTATAAAATTCTTGCCTTGGTCTCTGATCATAGTCAATTAATTTTTCACTGTTAAGAAAGTCACTCATGATTACTCTAACTTTCAGGAGTGTAGTGAAACTGAACATCTATTAGTTCCTTTATGTTAAGGAAAAGTCTTTGTTTTGTATATATGAATTATTCTTACATAACATAAATTTTAAGTGATAAAAGTTTTTAAATGGGATTTAAAATAATAAATGTTTATATTTATGTACTTTATGCCACTTAAGTGTCCATTTTTCATCTACAATGTTTGTTAATAAATAAATAGAGATTTAACTGTTGAGTTACCCTCATACTTGATTAGTTTGCATTTCTAATGCCATTAGCCACATTGTTAATTGCATCTTTTCTCAAATACCTGTCAAAAGTGCTCTAATTGCCATGTTTTGTGGTATTTTATTTTCTAAAGAAAGCATTTGATCACACTATGTTTCTTTCAGAGATATAGAAGTAATTTGTTCTTCTTATTTGAGGTCATTCATTCATTATTCTACTTTTTCCATTCAGCAGTTTTTCTGGATTATCCTCCTGGTGGTAGATGGGTTGATTCTAAATACACAACAGTCCCTGTCTTCCTAAGCATATTGCAAAATCTTTGATACTCCAAATCATATCACAAAATCCATTTGGTCTCAATTATAAGGAATAGTTTCAAAAATGAAAAATAAGATTGCTGCATATAATCCTGGGTTGGAATTTATGTGAGAGTTTGGCAATAGAGAGCTCCTGTACACAACCTGCTCCCCAAGCGAACATCTTGATATACTATTTTGACCTCTAGTTAAAAGTATTCATTTATGTGGGAAAGGTCTGGCTTTCCATTTGGAAGTTATTATGTAAACTGAATCCTTCCTGCTAACCTCTGTGTAATTTAGTACAGTTGGCAAAAGTACTATGCACTGCGTTTAGGAATTGAAAAGAAACTTACAACATTGTGGAAAACCTGTTCCTGATGATAGGCATTAGTAAACCAAAAGAAGTATTATACACAGAAACTCATCCAAGAGTTTGATTTTAGAATATGTTTCATTTCAACAGCACATCCACTGTCCTATTTAAAATATTTTCAGAAGTTAAATATTTGCATGCCAGAGGCATCATTCTATGAATATGTATCTACTAATAAAGAAAAGACAGCCTAAGTTTAAAAAATGTTATAAGTATTTCGCATGCAACTGAGAATTGAATAAATGCACTTATGGATACAGTACTGTGCTAATTATGCTATGAAAAGTTAATATAATCCATGGTTTTAGGCATCAAGAAATGTTGAAACCAAAATAGAACCAGTGAAAGGTCTGATGCTACATGAGGCAAGAAAGCCAAAGCATTGTATACCTGTGTGAATCTGGTCTCTGAGTCTTAATTCAGGAGCTCATTATGGATAATCACACCTACATCATATTGTATCTATGCATGTGTATGCTTTGTATGTACTGGACAGATGTGCTACCACAGGGGAAAAATCAGAAGAAAAAGAGTAAAAACTCAAAAATTAGTTAGCTTTCTTTGAAAAGTATTTTGGCTCAAAAATTACTCAAACAGTATATTTTTTATAGTGGAACTATTTGATTCACTTTTTCAATATGTACTTAACAAAGGCTGGAAGTTTGGCTCAGTGACTTAAGTGCCTGTCTGACAGGCGTGAGGTTGTGAGTTCAATCCCCGGTTCCGGGAAAAAAAAAATGTACTTAACAATTTTTCAACACTATAGCACATGAAACTGCTATCCTAAAGGGAAAAGCAGTCTTAACAGATATTATTCCTAAACATAAGAATGCAACAAATAACAACTGTTAGATCATTGAACTGTGGCTCAGATGACCTCTCTCCCTTTCATAGTTTTTACCTCTTAGGAGAGGTTTACCACTATTGTTGAAGGGATCCCATATCCATTTCTTTTTAAAAGGAGAAAATAGATTTACTTATTTAATTTGAATTTTCTGCTTCTCTCCCCTAAGTCTAAAATAATCTCAGATTTTTTTGCTTGTATTTATAAGAAATATTAAGTAAATTAACTAAATATAAGTTAATTTAAAAATATATTAATTAAAAATCAATATACTTTACTTTGCAATTAAAGAAGATATTCTACCTACAAAGAGAAATACAATTGTTTAGTATATTTATTACTGCCACCAGTTTACTATCTAGCTGGAATGTTCCCACGTCCTGCAGTCATATTGGTTTATATTTAACTCTAAAAATATAATATGAACTACTGGAGCTTTCATCTCAAGTAACATCACCCTTCTAATCACAATCTTTCACTCATGCGAATGCCTAGGATGAAGCTTACATGTTCCGGATAGTAGCTAGCAATTGTTTACTTCATGTTTCTCCTCCCAGTTTAACATTTGATACCTTCTCTCCTAATCTTGTGTGTGCTGCAGCTGCTCCTTCTCATCTTGTCCCACCTTGCCCCAAGCATGGACATGACCCTCCTTCCTTCATTCTCCAAAGCACCATTCTTTGCTTTTCAGAGATGTTAAAACCCATGGCTAGGAAGATGAACAGAGAGCAGAATTTAGCATTCAAATTCCTCAGCTATAGGCTGCAGATATAGCTCAGCGGCACAAGCACCTGCATGACAAGCACAAGGTCCTGAGTTCAGTTCCCAGTAACAACCCCCCACCAAAAAAAAAAGAAGAAGAAAAATTCCTCAGTCAGGTTCTTTGTGTTGCTTATATGAGTTTACCTAGTTTGGGCTACTGTAACAACTCCAGACCACCCACGTGTTAGCTCAGTGCTAAGATGCCAGCTTCTTACTTTCCATTCCAGCCTTCTTATTTGTTAAGTAGAGAAGTTTAATTTCTTCTGCTCTACTGCTACCACCTAGATAAGCATGTGCACCCACAGTGCGTGGGCTTCAGGTCAATTCTCTCACCCCCTCATTATAAGGAAGTGACATTTTCTTTTAAAAAACAGCAGCAATTATTTTGTTGTATCGCTATACTAATTTGTGGGTCTGCTTTTAGAAAAAGGGATTAAGCTTCATTTCTAACATTGGAAAGAAATTTAATCCCCCTCCCCAAATTTTATTTTAGAATCTCTTTAGATTACAAGTAGTTAACATGTATAGGAATAACCCATGTGATTACTAGACATTTTTGTAATTTGATGCTAACAGTGACCCAGGCATGGTGGTATTCACCTATAATATTAGCAGTCTGAGAAGCTGAGGCAGGAGGATCACAAGTTTGAGCTCAGCCTGAGCAATGTGACTTAGCAAGATGCTTTCTCAAAATAAAAATAAATAAATAAATAAATAAATAAATAAATGGTTGGAGATACAGTTCAATGCACAGGTTCTGGGTTCAATTTACAGAACTGAAAAAATTAGCTTCAAATTCCTATCTGTTATACTAGTCTGTGAATAAGAAACAAGTTGAGAAACCACCCTAGGTGAAGTACCAATTTCAGAGCCATTGCCCTGGCCTATCTTCAAAGTGCAAACTGTACTTTTTAAAACCCCATTCTCAATTTGGAAAGTCAACACAATGCTTGGCTAAAACACAGCCCACTGTGAACCATTTTAGAATAGGTGTTCTAAGTTTTAGGACAGTCTTCAAGTTTAAGTTGTGATTATTTTCTAAATGGGATTTACTTCTTAATTACCTAACAACAAAGATATTTCTGTGTATGTAACATCTTCTTTTATAAGTGCTCTGGAGTGCATGAAACTGATCTCTTCTTATAGGTAGATTCAGATCACCCTGGAACTATTCATGGAACTAAATTTCTAAGAGCATTCGATTATCCAAGATCGCATCTGGTTAGATTCATGGTGCATCTTAAGCCATGTCTTGCATGAAGGGTGGTCTGAGGTACACCACATAACCCAGATTCACAGCTGCCCATCTTAGTGAGATACTAACCTACTACAAAGCAGATGAATTCTTTCATTGATAGAATGAAGTACTTAGTTATTTGAGCACTATCCAGACACTTCTGTGTGAAATTTATTGGGCAGTAAGATAGTAAAATATGGAGTTGGTTTTTGGATGTAATTATACTATATATCTAGTTTCAATAAGTCACCCTGTGTGTTCAGACATGTTCAAAGCACTGCTGTCTTCTCAGTTTCATGTTTCCTATGAAAGATAATGAGCTATGGATTTGATATACTCAACTGATTGAGCTGCTACTGAGAGACCCTGGTAGGCTATGAAGGCTGTGGATAACTTCTATGCCTTTGAAGGACTTTTAATTTAAAGGAAGACTCATGTAGGAAACACTTTCGGTAGTGTGCTGCTTTCCATCAGAGCCATTTAGGAAGATCAGGAGAGTCCTTGAGACTAGGTCTTTGCCTCTCAACTTTATTTCTAGATCTTTGTAAAATTTTTAGCACATAAAAGATAACTTAAATTGTGTTTGGATGGGACTGAATGATTTGTTTATTTCTACTCTGTGATAGCAAAACCATTATTAGCTCTAAACCTCCACCCACAAAAGAGAATATATTTCATCTAAAAAAGACTGCACTTAGACAAGAAATTAAGGAACGTAGAAAGTTTTGTGTATTTGCAGATAGTTTGCTGTTGTTTTGGTGCTGGGGATAGAATCCAGGGTCTTGCTGTGCAAATGGGTTTAATAAACAGGATTTGAGGCTCAGTAAAAAGATACACAGAGGCACACGCACACTGCATAAAAATAATAAATGGGAAACAAGTAAAGCTATTTAGGAAAAGAAAGACAAATGAAAACTGGAACTAAGTGATGACATTTACTGACCAACCTATTGGAATACAACTTGCTTCAGGCAGCAGAACTTTTCCTAATAGATATCACAGAACCAGCGAGCTCAGTAAATACTTGTTAATTGTGAAGATGAAAGAGACTGATTTGGGATAAAAAGAGAAAAAATATAAGCAAAAGAGTTGGATTTTGTTTTAAATAAAGAGTACTCAGACTAAAATAATGTCAGTGGCATGTGCTTCTGCAAGCATTGTAGCCAAGCGTTAGATAAGAGATGCCCTAAATAAAAAGAAACCTATTTAGTTCAGGGAGATGAGGCAGAAGGAGTTCACCAAGCTTTCTGTCTTTCCTCTCCTTACCTGGCTAGGGAAGGATGCAAATCATGGTGTGCTATTTTTAATTCTGTGGTGGAGAAAGATCTAGTTTATATCATGTTGAAAGCAAAAGTAACACCATATGTTATGCCCACTGAGAGCCATTACGGTAATGCCTCAGTCAGAGAGAGGATAATTGCTCAGCTCAGACATGGCACTGAGTCACAGCACTGACACCAGTGAATTTTCCGCAATTAGGGTTTGGTGCCTTTTTTTTCTCCCAGGTTAAAAAAGAAATAATGATGATGGTAACAACTTTCTTCTGGGGAGACAATTCACTATCTTTGGAATGAAAGATTTTTAAATACGTATTCACGTCCCTCAATTTTTTCCATTCAGATGAGATTTATTTTTTCTGTCTTATTCCAATTTCACTTTTTCCTGGAATGTATCCTACAGTTATCTATCTTCTGGAATATTAATAAACAATCAATTATCTAGATGATTATTTATCATTGCCTGTCCTTGATAATCCTTTGGGTTGAATTAAATATGGAAACTTCTGTTGAATCCATATGATCCATGTCTTAACTTGGATGCTGGGTTGTATTTTCAGTTGGATACATCACATATTGCTAAATTGTCTTCTAGAGTTGGGAACAAAAGGTGTAGAAATCAACCTAATTAATGGCAGTACAAGACAGCATCTTTTAAATGTTGTGTAGAAATAAAAGTCTATCTCTTTGGTGCAAGTAAGTAGTCTTTACTTATTGTGGTTTTTTTCTTTTCACTTCTATTCACTATTCACACAGTCTCCCCCTGAACTCCAGATTAACACAAATAACTGCCTTCCTCTTATCACCTCCTGAATGTCTAGTAGATGTCTCAAATTTACATTTCCAAGCCAGGCACTTGCTGATGCATTTGAAACTGTATCTCTCTCATTCTTTTCATCTCCAGTAATGGAAGTTCTTTCTTTTCAGGTGCTCAGGCAAAAATCACTGGGGCCTTCACTAACTTTTCTTTTGCTTATTCCTTATATTTAACTTGTTCAAAACTACACTGATTCTAGAAGCCTACTATCTGAAATATATTCCACCATTTCTATTTTCTTCCTATTTCTCTGATCTGAGTTAGCATCACATATCAGGTTATTAGAGTAGTCACCTCACTTTTCCCTCTGCTTCTGGTTGCATCCACATATAGTCTTTTTATCTGTGTGGTCTGAGTGGTCTTGTTAAATGTAAATGAAGTCACCTTAATATTGTGTAATCTAATATATAAGGCACATTTGGCTATTGAAATTGCAATAAAAATTGATTACAATGAAATGAAAACTAAAATTAAGTTCCTCAGTTAGATTAGTCACATTTTAAGTGCTCCATAGCTACAACTAGTAAGTGACTACCCCGTTGCACAGTACAGATATAGAACATTTACATCAGTCCAGAAAATTTTTCTGTGCAGGACTACAAATGGTTTCACATCTGGCCTCATGTGATCTGGTACCTCATGTATGCCCTTTTCTACCTATCCAGCCCTGTCTCTTTCTACTGTCCCCCCTTGCTCACATGACACCAATTGCATAGGCTTTCTGGTTAGTTCTTAAACACACCAAGCATGCACCTGTTTCAGGTGTTTTGCTGTTTTGCTTCTTTGAGACCTACGTAGCTTGCTATCAGATCTCTGTTCAAATATCACCTTATTAATGAGACTTCCATAACCTCCCCAGATAAAAGAGCAGCGCCTCAAGTCTTTGACCTTCCTTATCACTTACTGTGATTAGATTTTCATTTAGCACTTATCCTCATTGAGTACAAGATATATTTACTTATTTACATTTCCCCCTCTCCCATGTTCCTTGAGTTGAATTCAAAGGGTGAGAATATTAGTTTGTTCACTACTCTATTCCACACAACTAGTGTGCTAGCTGACCAAAAGAGAATGAAAGAAAGAATCAATGAAAATATGCAATTTGTTCTGTTGTACAGGAATCAGTGGCTGGAACAGGTTTTGGAAAAAGTATGGATCCCGCCTACCCCAGAATGACCTCTGCCAGTATGTCACATCGTCCGATCTCACTCAGATGTTGGACAGCCTGGGGATTAAGTATGAATGTTATGATCTTCTGTCCACCATGGACATAACTGACTGTTTTATCGATGGTAATGAAAATGGAGACCTGCTTTGGGATTTTTTGACAGAAACCTGCAACTTCACCACAACAGCACCACCGGATCTCAGAGCAGAAATTATGAAAGATCTACAGGGGCCCGAATTCAGTGTTAGGAAAGAGGGGAAGATTCTTTTTAATAATACCCTGAGCTTCATGATGATTGAGGCATGATTATCACTCATCAGAGTATATTCAAAAGTTATGTTTTGAACAACTGTCAATCATTTCTTTCCATACTAAAATTATAACTACAGCTCATAGATAGAACATTATCTCCTATAAATGAGATCTAGGAAATTCTAGGACATTTGTGGACTTCCGTGTAGAATCACCTGGAGTACTTCTAGTCTTACCTGTCTTTGAGAGACTAGATTCAGGACAAGCACCACACAAACTGGAAACATTAGACACCGTGTTCTACTGGCTTACTGATTTAAACATAAATAAATAAATAACAACCTTTGCATTTGCTGATTGTACTAGAATTTCCTAGAATACTAATGAAATATATTCTGTGGATTCTTTAAATACTGCTGAAGTCAATAGTTACTGATATTTTGATCACTTAGAAAACAGATTTTTCTCCTCCTGTGAAGAATTGGTCTTCAGGTGTTATTCTATTGTTATTTCTGTCTTAATTTTATTGAATATTAAAAGCAAGTACTATTAGAAGATTACAAAGTTAACTCTGTCATATATTATCAGTTCCCCCATTTTCATTTCTTTTTTAATTTCATCTATGATCTACTAATATTTTGCATGTTTGTTCTTGATGTAATGAAACTTTCTACCTTACTCAATAAAATATTTTTCTTTTTTTTAATTTTTGAGTTACTCATGCATTTTAAAAGGTCCTCTAAAATCAAAGTTTTGATATATGAATATATGTAATCATCGTAATTTTTTCACTTTTTAAAAATAAAATTTTTAATATGTTTGAAATGGATATGCTTAAGGTTTAGACTGAGCACAAGTTGTTTTCACAAAAATAATATGAAATTCCATAAACAAAATTTCCTGGTGAACAAAAAGCAAAAATCTCCAATTTCAAATGAACATTTTACTATTTGCTAAATTTCTGGAAATCTTGAATTTATTTGGATATTTTGTAGTCCTTTATATTGTTGGAGGAGTTCCCCAAGTATCAACAGTTATCTTTGAATAGTAGGATTTCAGAGGATTTTTGAAAACATATTTGATGTTCTCAATTTTATTTTTAATAATAAGGCCCTCTCATTATGGTAAAAAATAGTATAATCTTTAGTAAATAAAAAGTAATGTAATAATAAATATTTTTAAAGAAAGTAAATAGTTTCTACTTCCAGAAAAAGAATAAAAATAAGGTCTTAATAAATGGCTCAAGGACGCTCATTTTCCTGGTCTAGATGACTTCTGCCCAGGTAAACATCCAGTCTTTGCCCTAATACACTACCACTTCATGCTGCAGGATGGCCACTTAAAAGGCATGATGCCCCTCCTGAGACCCGCAACGTACCCTCAGGGGGTACACATCAAGTCTATTTAAACTTGAGCAGGCATCGAGTCTATTTAAAGTAATAAATTGCAAAGATTTGTTGTTCATAATACATAAAACTGACTTACATTGATCTCTTTACTTAGACAATTTTATCAATGATTTTTAAAATTTTAACCAACAAGTAAAATGACAGTTATCCAGTCAGATTCTGGAATATGAACACTGAAACATTTATCATCCTGATATGTACCATTGACAAAGGAAATCTGTGAGACACACATGGTTGATGGATATGGGGCTATCATGACCTTGAACAACTTCACTAGGAGGAGAGAAATCAAGATTCATTGGAGCAAGTTATGGCCTTTTGAAGAGTAGATATGCAAAATAAACAAATAACAACCAGCATGCTATTTAAATGTTCAAAAAAATAGCAGTCCACACATTGGTGTTTATAAATATGGCCTTTCTTTCTCATCCCTATAAGCCCTTTTCTATAAAATATAGGAACAAATTCTCACCTTGTTCAGTTTAAGGAAAGTTTATAGCTCTCTTTAAGAGTGTACCTATCAGTCAGTGGTAGAAAGCGATACATGTTCAAGAGATGGAACTATTGGCTTCTTCTTGCATTCCATGATTTTTGCAAAGGATTTGGAGCAATCACATACTGATTTTTCAGGTTCTTGTAGCTGAGAAAAGAGGGTACAGTATGAATTTGAAATGTTGCTGTATGTATCATCACATTTCTTAGTGTTCAACATGGTACCTTGAATATGGTAGCGACTAAGAAAAAGGTGATAATGAATTATTCTTTTCTCTACCATCTATCTTTTACCTTGTGTGTTCATATTATTATTGCAAAGATAGCTAAAAAAAAAAAGATGGGGCTAGGGTTGTAGTTCAGTGGTGGAGCGCTTACATGGCATGACAAAGCCTTATGTTCAATCCCTAGAATTATGAGAGAGAGGGAGAAAGACAGAGACAGAGATATACAGACGATATATTGCTGATAGCATTAGTGTAAACTTCAATTCATTTCAGACACGTTTTTGCATTTATTGTTAAGGAATGTTGCCAAAAATTGAAACAAAAGCATAATGTGAAGCATAGTATTTTAGGGTTGTGATATTGGCTTAGTTTAAAAATTGGAAACCTTCTTAATTGACAATGCTGCCACTCTGGAACAAAAACTTAAGTAGTATGTAGTATGTACCCATAAAAACAAATACAAAGGTCACAGAAGAATATTAGAGTTTAAGTCTAAAACTTCACAGAACCAAATTCATATTTAATATATTTAAATATTTATTGAACAAAAATATTTTGCGTCATTTTAAAAGTATATTTACATGTTTTACTTGATGTGAATATTATTTGTAAGAAAATACAAATTTCTTGCTAGATCCTAAAATGGAGTGAATGAATAAAAATTGGTTGTTTTATCTGGAGCTCTAGAACAAGACTTCCTGAGTTCAAATCCTGTTGCATTACTCACTAAATGACCTCAGATAACCCATTTTCTCTCTATTCTCACGTTTCCTCAAATGCAAAATGAATGCAATCCTAGTACCTACCTAAAGTGTTGTTCACTGAAGATTCTAGGACTTAAGCTATGTAAATATGCTGTTTCCAGATTCATAAAGAATACTAAAAACTGTTAACCATATTTGTTATTATTTGCTCAAAATAATTTAAAATGTAGAGAAAATTTTTAAAATGTTGCTATCATGGCAAATTTTGACCAAGGCTAAAGAGCTAGTACCTGGAGGATCCAACTGAGATTCTAAACCGAAATTCTTAACCAGAAACATGTGGCCTCTCCGTGTCTGTGTACACCAGCAGGGCTGAACCACTCCAGGCCCATCTAAGGGGTCCACCTCCCTTAGCTTTGATGCTCTGAATGCCTGGGCTCTGTACCATGTGAAGTAACCACTATCTCAACCTATGTGATCAGAAGGTGGGCAACTGACTCATGGACAACAATTTATAAGTCAGCAATTAATTGGTCCATGCTACTTTAAAAATGTGAAATGGAGCTGTTAATTTCTCCTCTTAGAAATTTGGAATTACAAATCTGGAATGGTTGGACATTCATTCACACACTTATGAAACACATTCTTTCATATTTATTGAACACCTATTCAGTATGAGAGCGAGGAAGATACAGCAGGTGAAAGGAAGAAAGAAAGAAAATGAAAAGAAAAGAAAGAAAGAAAGAAAGAAAGAAAGAAAGAAAGAAGAAAAGATGAAAGAAAGAAAGAAGAAAGAAAGAAAAAAAGGATGAAAGCAAGCCAGCAAGCCAGCAAGCCAGCAAGCAAAAAGAAGGGTAGGTTAGTTCCTGACCTAAGTGACCCAATTTCTAATTGATGAAATGGACAAAAAGTACCTTAGTTATAGGCACTGTAAATGAAATAAATGCAAATAAGGGGAAAGGAGTAATAAAGTGTATATATTGTATTAGGCAGAATTGCATAGAAGGTCACTTTAAGAGGGTAAAATATGAACAGAGATTTAACTATGGTAGTAAAGGAGCAAACCAAGGGAAAAGAGAAAAGCATTTGAAGAATACAAAGAATCCTGATGTGGAGGAGCGCTTGACCTTTCTGCAGAGCAGCGATGAGGATTAGTAGCTTCCTATACTATAGGAGACAAATAGATTCACACTCAGAGAGGCTTCTGTGAGCACATGTGGGAAGATCTCTCTAGGATACCATAGTATAAAGGAGAGAAATGGGCAAGATTTGTAGGAATAATGAAAGATGCCAAGAGGTGATCTTTGAAAGAATGATGAGCTTTGACTGTCTTGAAGAATGCTTCTTGCCATTTCCAATTCCTAGCTATGTCTATCCAAAAAGTTACCCTTTTATAAGAGGGACCCATGTTGGTGTCTACTTCTTGCCTTCCAGATGCTATAATTCAAACAAATAGAACTCCTCATTTGATTCTTACTTAATGATTCTAACTCATTAAGTAAGAATCAAATGAGGAGTAAAAAAAATTACTTTTTAATTATCTTATTTTGCAGATAAGGAAACTTGAGATATATGTTAAATAATTTAGTAAAATTCTCAGTGCAATAACAGGAATAACAGGAAGCTAACTTCTGCCTTCTCACTCTAAACTGCATCTATGTATTGGGAAATTAAATTTATGATCTTTTATCTCAGATGCAGAGTGAGATTTCATAGAACCAAATCACCTTTGCTGAAAAATGTCCACCTATAAATAAAGGGAATGTAATAACAGAAAGGAATAAATGTGTGTGTGGTTTTTTTTTGGCTTTTTTTTTTGTTTGTTTGTTTGTTTTAACCAGGAATTGAACTCAGGACCTAGCACTTGCCAGGCAGGTGCCATACTGCTGAGCTATATCCCCAGTCCCCAGAAGGGAATAAGTGGAAATCAAAAAATCTGAGTAGTGTGAAAAAAAAGTCATCTCCTCAAAGAGTGAAATGCCATACTCCACTAAAACATTTATATTGAGCTAGTCACAAACACCTGTATTCTCCCATCCAATTGCTTTGACTTTTTTGCCTGCATTTTTCTTTTGTTCCTACCGGGTCCCCAGCATACCAATTTCATGTTTAAATTATCTGTCACCATATTCTAGCTCCCCTGTGATTTGCATGCTGTGAGATACACATCCATAGTATGAGATCAACTAATGCAGAATAGTTAAAGTTATGGCTCACGTAATCCATTTCTCAATGTGATATACACCAGGAAAAGGCAACCACTAAGAAGGGAGTTGATTTAGGAGGCTCTCTGGGCAACAACACTCACAATTCCCAAATGTGCCAAAAATTCATTAGAGCTCCACATCAGATTGCTGTAATCTCTGTGGCAATGGATTAATAAATACAGCGATGCGCTATTGTGGAGGCTGTAGTGATACATTGTGGATATTCTGTATAAGCAATGTCTTCCTGTGATCATATTCTTCTCTTGGAGAATTATCTATGTTTCCTGATTTGTCTTAATGATACTTGAAGGACTTTGCAAACAACTGCTTAGGTTGGAAAATGCTAAAATAAATCACAGGGGCCATCAACTGCGGTCCAAGCTCAGTGAGTTCTCCAAAGACATTTGGTACAGAAGATACAGGAAAATGTCACTACTTGTATTTATGTCCTAGGGCTAACTAATTTCATGCTAATTTCATTTCTATACTGTGATTCCCTTTTCTTCACATATTGATGTATGGGTTTCAAGAGTTAATTTTCTGGTTTTCAATGCAGGGAGACTGGACATAAATCCCAGGGTTTTGTGGAAGAAGCAGTTGTTCCATGCTACTTATTATCAGCACAAACACATTGCAGCCTTGGTTTATTTATCAAGATATTGCTGCTGTTCCACACATTTTCAAGGAGGCTATATCTACCCCACCATAGCTTTTAATGGCTGGCAACTTACAGTTTCTGTGTTTGCTATTATTCCTTTTTAAATTTTTCTAGCAACGTTTGGGAGAAGACTTTGGAATTCCCTTTGTTTCAAAATTACTAGTAAATAAGGCAAGGCAAATAGCCAGGGCTTACTGCTCCAGGAGAAGCTTTGCAAGATGGATTTGTTCAGACAAGCTTGGCAATTCATGTGTCTCCCATCTGTGTGTCCTAGGAATGGAGCAGCAAAACTGGCCCCTCAGCTTGGCTGCTTCCCTTTGCTTTCTTTGGCCTCTCCAATTTGTAGATTTCCAGCTTGAATAGGAATAAATCATGGAGAAATTCTTCGCTAAGTAAAGTAGACCACAGAGAAAAAAAGTCTTCACATTAACAATAGTTAATATTTATTGAGGGCTGATTAGATGTCACACATAGCTTTAAATACTTATATGCATCAAGCAAGCTAAACTTTGTACAAGTTTATGAATAGGTTAGTTAATGTTTTCCTTCCAGTTTTACAAAGAGGACTGAGATTTGTATATATAACGTTCCCCATATTCTTACATCTAATGAAGTCATTATTTCAAACCACACAAGATAATCCCCAAAACTGTTTCATAACCATGACATCTCGTTGCCTTTGATACAGATGCCTGTAAAGTATATGTGCCTATCTTTCTTCTTTAAGCTTCATTTAGGAATTGTCTATTAGTTTCCCAACTGTTATTCTATTTCTTAAGAACTGATCTTGATGGAGGGCACTCTCATAGGAAGATAGGTATCTTATCTGACTTGATCAGTTTTGGCTCAACAAAGGCATTGCTTGCATAACTGTGGTCTGGCTTCTTGGAAGGACAATTTTAGTGAATTGACTTGTATTTTCACCTTGTGAAAACATCCTTAGTTGTTGAATATCCATAACAAAAAACTTTTTCTAACAATTGGTAAGGTCTGAGTAGCTTCAGCTGGCCAGATGTGTGAGGCACCATGACAGAGACAGGGCCTGTTAGCCTTCTCCTTCTCCCTTCAATGGTAATAGAATGTCTAATTCTTAGCCAGAGACATGACTGCACCATTCAAGTTAAACATTGTTATTGCTTGTGTCTAGATGTCCCCCGCAAAGCCTTATGTGGTAATAGGTGGGGTTTTTCAGAGGTGGTTAAATCTAGAGTGTGCGATGCTGGGATTAACTGTGTGATTACTGAATTATTCCACTGATTGGTTAGGCATAGTTCTGAGTGTGGCTAATGAGAAGGCCCAACCTGAGGGTTAGTACTCTCTAAGGGTGTGTAGCCTGGATATAAGGGACTGAAATAGGGGTGCTGTGCCCACTTGCTGCTTGCTATTTTTCTGCTTGCCTGCCTTGCTGGCTTTTTCCAGTCAGCCATGGTCCGTTTCTCCTCTGTATTGCCCCCCTGCCATACCACCCTGCCTTGAAGCCAGCCAACTATGGAGTGAAACCTCTACAAACTGTGTGACAAAATAAACCTTTCCTCCTCTGACTTTTGTATTGTATCTTAGCAATGCAAAAAGTAACTAAGACATATATCATCATATGACTAAGTTCTATCCAATAGGATGTGACAAGTAAAATAATTTATAAGACAGGACGACAAAAGGAGAGACAAATTCACCTTTTCTCCTTTGTCCCATTTTCCTTCTTCTGGATTGCTGGAATGTGATAGTGGGTTCTTAGGCCACATTGTCAAGGGCAACAATATTCTAGGAAATATGGAACAACAAAGGGAAGAAGCCAGGTCCCTGGGTCTGATGGAGAGAATTGCCATATTAGGTGTGGACTGCTCATCCTCTATTACGTCAAAGAGAAACAGCATTCTACTTATTACATACAAAGCTAAATTTTGGTAGCAATAGCAACTGTATCTATGCACTAACTACCATAGGTAGATTGATCTGACACAAATCTTTTTTTGTTGTTGTTGTTATTTAAAAGAAAAAGAACACAAAAAAGAAAAACAAAAAGCAAAAGAGACAAACAACAATGAATCCAATACAATAACAGTATAAGTTTACAAAACAAGGTGATAGGAATTTGACAATGGTTGTAATATTGCATATTGTTACCTTCAAAAAGGTTGCTTAGATTAACAGATATATAGACATGTAAAATTGGTCTAATCATAAGTGTATTAACTGTTCTTTTCCAATAACTAATATATTTAGTAGTATAGTCATTTTAGCTATCTTAAATATATCTTTTAGCTATCATTTTAGCTATCTATATATATCTTTTTCCTTTTCCCTTCCTTCTTTTCTTCTTTCCTCTATCCCATTACTTTTCCTCTTTGAGCAGTTTCTTACCCTTACACAGTATTTATTGTAGATTTTGGATCGTATATACTTTTTCAGTTCCTTACCCTAGGGAGACAATATGGTATTTACACATGTAAATTTGATTTATTTCACTTATGAGTACAGTCTCAAGTCACATCAATTTACTTATAAAAGTCTCAATGCAATCTTTCTTAATAGCTGAGTAGTACTCCATTGCATAAAAATACCACATCTTTTTTATTCATTCCTTGATTGATGGGCACCTGGGTTATTTCCAAGATTTGGCTGTGACAAATTATGTTGATATAAACATGGGTATACATATATCACTGTGGTATGATGTTTTCAATTCTTCTGGGAAAATGTCCAGAAACGGGATAGCTGGGTCAAATGGGATCTCTAATCCTAGCTTCTTGAGGAATCTCCACAATTATTTCCACAGTGGTTGCACCAGTTGGCACTCCCTCCAACAGTGGAAAATAGTTCCTTTTTCCCCACAGCCCCTCCAGCATTTGTTATTGTTTGATTTCTTGATCTTGGCCATTCTTTCTGGGGAGAGACGGAATCTCAGTGTTGTTTTAATTTGCATTACTTTTATGACCAATGATGCTGAACATTTTTTCATATATTTATTTGCCATTTGTATTTCTTCAGCTGAGAAGTGTGTATTCATCTCACACACCATTTTTGGATTGGGTCTTTGAATTTTGGGGGCCTGATTTTTTTTTAATTCTTCTGTATGTTCTAGAAAGAAGTCCTTTGTGTGAGGTATAATTGACTAAGACTTTTTCCCAATTCATGGATTTTCTTTTCACTCTGTTGGAGATTTCCTTTGACATTCAAAAAGTTTTAATAAGACAAGATCTCAGTTGTTGATTCTGGGAAGTATTTCCCATGCAGTTTGATTTTTGTTAATGAATTCTCTGCCTACCCTGATGTCTTCAAGATTTCCACCTACTTTGTCTTCCAGCAGATTTAGTGTTTCTGTTTTAATACTTAGATCTTTAATCCATTTTGACTTTAGTTCAGTGCATGATGACAGGCATTGGTCTCTGGTTTTAGTTTTTGGCATATGGAAAGCCAGTTTTTCCAGCACCACTTATTAAAGAGGCCATCTTTCTTCCAAGGAATGTTTGACCCTTTTGTCAAAGATGAGGTGGCTGAGTGTGTTTGTAGTTGTGCTTGTACTTTCTAATCTATTCCATTGATCTTCAGGTCTGTTTTTATTCCGGTACCATGCTGATTTTATCACAGTAGCTTTGTAGCATAACTTCAAGTCCAAGAGTGTGATGCCTCCTGCCTTCCCTTTGTTGCTCAGAATTGCCTTTGCTATTCTAGATCTCTTCTGGTTCCAGATGAATTTTAGGGATGATTTCTCTAGCTCTGTGAGGTACACAAATGATATTTTCATTGGAATTGCATTAAATCTGTATAACAATTTTTGTTGAATGGCCATTTTCACAATATTTATTCTTCTTTTCCATGAACAGGGAATATCTTTCCATTTTCTGAAATTCCCTTTGATTTCCTTTTTCAGAGTAATGTAATTTTCACTGTATAGATCTTTTACTTTCTTTGTTAGATTGATTCCTAAGTATTTCATTTTTATGGATGCTATGTTGAAGGAAGTGGTTTCCCTTATTTCTTTCTCAGTGAGTTTGTTGCTTATGTGCAAGAATGCTATTGAAAAACTGGGCATGGTGGTACACACCTTTAATCTCAGCACTGGGGAGTCTGAGGCAGGAGGATCCTTGTGAGTTTGAGAACAGCCTGGGCTACAAAGTGAATTCAAGGCCAGCCTGAACTACATAGTGAGACCCTGTCTCAAAAAATAGGGCTGGGTATTTAGCTCAGCAGCCTAAGTACCTGTCTGGCAGGCATGAGGTTGTGACTTCGATTCCCAGTACCAAAAAAAAAAAAGAATACTATTGATTTTTTGAGTGTTGACCTTGTATTCAACTACATTACCGAATTTGGTTATTACATATGGAAGTCTTTCAATGGATTTTTGGGGGTCTTCCATGTAGAGTATTATATCATCTGCAAATGATTTAACTTCTTCCTTTCCTATCCTTATTCCTTTCATTTCTTTCTCTTGTTTAATTGCTCTGGTTAATGTTTCTAGAACTATGTTGAATAGGAGTGGTGATAATGGACATCCTTGTCTTCTTCCTGATTTTAGTTTGAAAGTTTTCAGTTTTTGTCCATTTAGTAAGATGTTGGCTGTTGGTTTATGATATATGGGTTTTATCAGGTTGATGTAGAGACCATCTATTCCAATTTTCTGTAGTGTTTTTATCATGAATGGGTGTTGGATATTGTCAAAAGCTTTTTCTGCATCTATTGAGATGATCATGTGATTCTTGTCCTTGGCTCTATGGACATGGTGTATTACATTTATTGATTTGCATATGTTGAACCATCCTTGCGTTCCTGGGATGAATCCCACTTGATCATGGTATATAATCTTCCTGATGACTTGTTGCATTCTCTCTACCAGGATTTGATAGAGGATTTTAGCGTCTATGTTCATTAGGGAGACTGGCCTGTAATTCTCTTTTTTGGTTGGGTCTTTCTCTGGTTTTTGTATTAGGGTAATACTTGCTTCCAGGAATGAGTTAGGGAGACTTGCTTCCATTTCAATTTCATTGAAGAGTTTGAGGTGTGTTGGCATTAAATCTTCTTGAAATTAGGTTGTTCAGTAGTTTTACATCTTCTTGATTCAGCTTTGGTAATTCATTTGTTTCTAGGAATCTGTCCATTTCTTCTGTGTTATTGAACCTATGGGAGTAAAGGTTTTGAAGTAGATATTGATGAACTTCTATATTTCCACAGGGTCTGTAGTGATTTCACTCTTTTCATTTTTTATTGCATGGATTTGAGTTTTTTCTTTCCTCTTTTTGATAAGGTTTGCTAGGGGTTTGTCAGTTTTATTTATTCTTTCAAAGAACCAACTCTTTGATTCATTAATTCTTTGTATTGTTTGCTTAGTTTCAACTGCATTAATTTCTGCTCTGACCTTTTTAATTTCCTCCCTTCTTTTGGCTTTGGGTTTGACTTGCTCATCTTTTTTTCTAGCAGTTTGAGGCACAGCATTAGGTTTTTTATGTGTGTTCTTTGCATTTTTCTGATGTGGGAGTTTAATTCTATAAATTTCCCTCTTAGAACTGTTTTCATTGTATCCCACAGGTTCTGGTAATTTGTATTTGCATTTTTGTTTGATTGTGGATATTGTTTAATTTCTTCTGTGACACGTTGGTTGTTTAGGAGAGTGTTATTTAATTCCTATGTGTTTATGGGGTTCTTGTGGGTTATTTTCCCATTAATTTCCAATTTTATTGCACTATGATCAGATAATATGCATGAAATTATTTCAGTTCCTTTGCATTTACTTAAACATGTTTATAGACTAGTGTATGATCTATTTTAGAGAATGACCCATGTGCAGCTGAGGAGAATGTGTATTCTGATGCTGATGGGTGGAGCACTCGGTACACATCTACTAGGTCCATTTGTTCACAAGTTTGATTCAGTTCTGTTATTTCTTTGCTGATTTTTTGTTTGCCTGATCTGTCTCTTTGTGACAATGGGGTGATAATTTTCCCTGTTATAACTGTATTATTGTTTATTGGGTTTTTCATGTCTTTTAGGATTTTTCTTACATAGTTGGGTGCTCCCATGTTTGGTGCATATATATTTATGATCATAATCTCTTTCTCTTCAATTTTTCCCCTAACAAGTATGTACTGACCTTCTTTATCTCTTTTGATCATTGTTGGTTGAAGTTGACATTGTTTGGAAACAAAATAGCTACCCCTGCTTTTTTCTGGGTTCCTGTTACATGGAATATTGTTTTTTGTCTTTTGACTTTTAGTCTATGAATTTCCTTTTAAGTTAAATGTGTTTCTTGTACACAGCATACTGTTGAATTTTGTTTCTTAACCCACTCTGCCAGTCTGTTTCTTTTTATTGGTGAATTGAGACCATTTACATTGATTGATACAACTGACATATACTGACTTATCACTGTCATGTTATCTTTCTGCTGTTGCTATTTTTTTTTAATTTTTCTGCTTAATTGTTTACCTTGCTTAATCGTTTCTTTTTGCTGCTGTTCTTAAGATTGTGGTTATGTTTGTCTCTTTCTAGACTGTCTTTCAGTACTCTTTGTAGTGTTGGTTTGGTGGCCATGAATTTCTTCAGTTATTCTTTGTCATGAAAGTATCTTATTTCTCCATCAGTTTTTAAAGATAGTTTTGCAGGATACATCAATCTGGGTTGAAAGTCATTTACTTTCAGGATTTGAAATACTTCACTCCAAGCTCTTCTTGACTTGAAGGTTTGTGTTGAGAAGTCTGCCATGATTCTGATAGACTTTCCTTTGTAGGTGATCTGTTTCTTTTCTCTGACAGCTTTTAGTATTCTGTTCTTGTGCTGAATTTCTGATGTCCTAATTATTATATGTCTGGGTGAAGATTTATTTTGGTTATGGTTCACTGGGGTTCTGTATGCCTCACTTACATCTATATCAGATTCTTTTGCCATGTTTGGAAAATTTTCTGCTATTATTTTCTGCAAATAGTCTTCACAGGTTGTTTGTGTTGACCCCTGCTTTTTCGTTGACACCTATCTATCCTATATTGTTTCTCTTGGCATCATCTTGCAGCTGTTGAATTGTTTCCTGGTTCCTTGTTTTTTAAGAAATCTTTTCTTTCATGATCATAAGCTTCCATGCTGTCTGCAAGGTCTGAGAGTTTATTTCAGCTTCATTCAAGCAGTTTTGCAAGCTTTCAATGGAATTTTTAATTTCCTGAATATCCCTTTGAATCTGTTTCACGCATTCTAATCCTGTCTCATATTGTTCATTCAAAGTTTCCATCATTTTCTTATGTTCCTCTATTTTTCTATCTAGATCTTCTTAAGATACACACAGCATTTCTCTCTTGATGTTTGTCATTTCATTTTTCACCTGAGAGATTATTTCTGATTTGATTTCCTCTATAGCTTCATGGAGTTGTTTCTTTACTTCAGTTGCTATCATTTCAGAAAGTTCAGTTGGGCAATTTCCAGTGTCTTCCATTTCAGTGTCTCTTGGGTTTGTTCTTGGTGGGTTGGAGGACTGAGACTGCATCTTGCTCTTTTGTTTTGTCAGTTTCTTTGGGACCTGTGTAGCTGGCCAGGCAGCCTCCCAGTGGATTGCACTTGAATGCTATACAGGGTAGAGCTTCAACCCTCCAATATGCCCCTGGCTAGCCAGGGCACACCCCCTAACTATGGTGCAGGAGCCTTGTGCTCTGTCACCTGTGAGGCTGGCCACATGTTCCCCTGATGTACTGTGTTGGGTTTCTCTGAAATGCTGGACTCGGCAGAGCTTGTATCCTCCCTGCAGCTAGAAGGGGCAACACCCTCTGAGTGTGTTGCCAGGGCCTAGAACCTGGCTGAGTGGAGTTCAGAATCTCTACAACCCAGATAGGTAGCAGGGACACACCCCCAGATTGTGGCACTGTGGCCTTGAGCCTGGCTGGGTGGAGTTCCGAACCTCTGGGACCTAGGTGGCCAAATAGAGTGTACCTCCAGAGTGTGGCACTGCTGGGACCTTACATCTGGCTGGGAGGAGTTCAGAGCCTCTAGAGCACAGGGATAGCCAGATCACACCCCCAGCATGTGGTGCTGGGACCTTACTCCTTGCTGGGCAGAGTTTGGAACCTCTGGGACCTGCCACATGGCTAGCTGGGCAGCACACCTGGACTATGGAGCTGGGGCCTTGTGCTCTGATGGGCAGAGCTCAAATTCTCCAAGACCCATGACTATGCTGGTTGCTCCCTTATGAGTAGCTCTGAGGCTCTGGGTTGGGCTGGGCAGAGCTCGAATCCTCTGTGCAGCTAGTGAGGACTCACTCCCAGAGTGTGGCACTGGGGCCTTACACCTGGCTGTGACCCAAATCTTTTATAGCTTTTTCAGAATAATTTTTCTTGTCTATAAAAAAGACCAAAAAAAAAATTTTTTTTTTGAAAATAATAATATTGTGGAAAGTACCACACTGGTTTCAGTATGGCTAAGAAAGTGAGCCTATTTGAGAAAATAGGGCCAAATAGGGCCGTAATATGTAGATGAGACATGTACACATTTTATCAGTTATTTGGATTGTATGTGTTTATTATGTATGATTTCACATACCCAACAGATCACTTAACCGTTCATCCTGGTATTTAGTTCTGTTTCAACAAAATAGAAGTAAACAGTAATAGATTCTACAAATGGCACCCATGTGCAGCTTTAAAATTTCAGTGAGTTGAAAAATGGCCTGGAAAAAATAAAAAAGAAAAATCACCTGGGAGGCTTTTTGGGTGTGAAAATTATGGTTGCATCTTAAATCTGAACCATGTGTGTATCCTCAAGAGTCTGGCTTCATGAATAGACCAGGTGACCCCCACAGGCTGACTCACCAGAGCCTCAAAACCCACAGGATACTGAGCCTTTTAAGAACTATAATAATAATAATACATAGTAATAATTATGTAAATATTGTCACTGATCTATGTACATCTATTCTGTAAATGCTACAAATAATAATAAAATGACTTGGGTACCTATTATGGTGCCAAGTCCAATCTGAAATTTTTGACAGGTTATTTCATTTATTTATCTTGGAAAACAGTCAGTCTTTATTAATTAATGTCACCTTTAGATGAAAACTATAAGGTTTGATAAGTTTAGATAAACTTGCACACACTATAAACTAAGAAGGGGCACAGTTGAGTCCCTTCAGGATTTTGTCTCTTTCCAACATTGAAATGTCTAACTCCTAGATGCTAAGGACTCTCTGATTGTTAAAGCCATGACCATTCAGAAAAAATATATGGTTCAATGTCTATTTAGGTAAGGACAGTTAGTGATTGCATAGGTGTTCATTATGTCTATACTTGTCATGTGCAAGATGTCATATACTTATATGATGCCTCCCCAATAAAACATGAATTTAGGAATTAGAAGAAAAGGAGAATAAAAAGTGTGGGTTTTTTTAGTCTAAAAGACCAAATTTTGTGTAAATTCTCTTAGTATTCCAAGCAAACACACACACGTATACACACACGCACACACACACAGGTGTAAAATTGCTTTTAGTTTTCCAATGCAGACTACTCTATTTTTATAATTTTTGACTCATAGTAACTATTTTTAGTGAATCATTTTTATGTTTTGATTTAAATTTTTTTTACTGTTGATTTAACTCTGCAAGTGCTGATCTATCACTCCAGTATATATATATATATATATATATATATATATATATATATATATGTATGTATAGAAACAAGGTCTCACTTTATAGTGCAGTTCAGTCTTGAACTCACTTATGTGGCCCAGGCTGTACTTGAACTCACAGCAATCCTCCTTCTTCAACCTCCCAAGTGCTGGGATTATAGGCATTCACCATTATGCCTGGCTTTTTTTTAAATTTTGAGACAGACTTTCACTAAGTTGAATAAGCTGGCCTTGAACCGGTCATTCTCCTGCCTCAGCTTTTCTAGTGGCACAGGCTGGGATTTCTCACATGTGCTACTATACCAAGCTTGAGTTCTATAGCTCAATTTCATTGATTTTTGTTTCATGTGTATTTGGCTAAATTATGATTAGCAATTTTCAGTTTTGTCAGTTTTTGTCTGTGGACATATAGGGTACATTTGTGTGTGTATATGTGCATTTATGTCTGTATCTGGGTGTGTGTCACACACATACAAATTGTTTATATTGACATATGCACATTTATATCATAGCTGTCTATCTCCATGGTGAAAAAAAGCACGATGAGATTTATAAATTCATCTCAATTTAACAAGAATACTTGAGGATTTTCTTAATTTAAAATAACACTTGCATAAACAAGAAATTAGAATATATAAAATTTTAACAGTGTCTTTAATTACCAAAGGAAGTTAAACAAAGAATTTAGCATGCAACGTGCTACATTTAACTCCAAGATGATGTATCTCATGCTTTTGTTTTATAGTAAGAATTTTTAACCAATAGCACTACTCAGAAAAAAGTATTAGTTTTCAATAAAAATAAAAATGCTAGAATGAAATAGATTAATATCTAATTTTACACCTTCATTTATAGAGTATGCAAAATTATCTTAAATATGTGTTATAAATGAAGTGGCTTTCTACCAAATTGGACCTTTTCATAGTAGAAAATGTTAACATAAATTGTAGCATAAATCATTGCCTCATAGAATACCAGAAGGCACATATAAAAACCCATATCTTTACTGCACATATTTCCCATTAACCATAATCTATTAGTAATTGAAGTTCATTACAAATTCTTGTAGACTTTATTGCTATCATGCTGCATGACATACCGAACCTGGCTTGCATAACAAGAAGTCCTTGCTGGGAAATATCCTATTAACAATGACAGTGCATTTGTCATTGTGATAATAAACCCAAGAGCTGCCTGTAGACTATAAATTATCAAGGCGCCATTTGTGCTGCCCTGGCTTGAAGGTTTGTCAGTAGTTCCATTTTAAATCCCTGATCTTCAGTGAGTTGTAACTCAACTATCAGAATCTGCAGTGAGCTGCAACTTTGCATCCAAGGACTCAGCTCCAGAATTTTCTTTTTTCAAAACAGTTTTTAAGTATAATTTACATTTTCCAATCAGAAGGAAGAGAGGTTTGCTGGCTTAAGCACAATAGTGTTAGCAGTATATGTAAGACAACAATATTTTCCACCAAGAAAAATATGCTAAAATCTGGCCAAGAATATCTATGGCTGTGTAAAATCAGTTTATAACAGTCCCATTTTTGTGCCTTAAAAGGATATTATTTAAGTTTCAGAAGGGGAAGTAGACATATATGTCAGACATTCAAGGCAACTACATGTGCCAAGTAATTTTTCCGTTCGTGCTTGAGCCACCGTTTCTGTCCCCTGCAGAGCAATAATGTGAAAAATGGGAAGATTTACATGGAGCCGTGAGAAAATATTACTGTGAAGGAAGAGGGGCATTTGAGAAGCAGACATAAATTTGAACCAGAAATACTCACAACTGTGTAAATAGATGTGCCTTTGGCTTGGAGACAAGCTTTAGCAGTCTGTGACATTTCTCAGCCAAGGAGCTGGAAGCCAACAGGACCAGAAAGCATTTTTTTTTTAAATTACGTGACATACATTTGCTACAATTTTCATCTTTCTTACTTACCTCAAAATGAGGTTGCAATCACAGTCACACGACAAAAGATCTCCCCAAATTCCAAATCAAGACAGGCATTTCTATGTACATAATGCCATAAACCAAATCTCTCAAGCCTCAGGGTTCTGTGGAGGGTAATGAATTGATGGGCGCTAACCTAGTTTGGGCACCATTTGTGCGCAGAGCTGGATGTTGATGCAGTGGGAGCAAAAGCAAAGGCTAAAAAGGCCTGGGTCTGGTGCTCAGAGAGGTTACTCAGCAAATGGTGTAAGAACACAAATACAGGACAAGGTACAGTGAGATGTAAATGCAAAATCGAGCTGCTGAAACTGAGGAAATTTAAAGCAATTAATTTTTACTAGAAGAATGAAAACATAGATTTCATGAATGAGACACAGTTGAGCAGGATCTTGAAGAATATCTTTTTTTGTTTGCTTGTTTTGTTTTCTTTAGCGATCCTTTTCTCCCACTGCAGGAAGCAGTGTTCTTTCCTGGAATATGTCACAATGTGAAGAGAATAATGAATTAGATTCTTCCGACAGGAGGGAGCATTATCTTAGGGATAAAGCAAATTGTATTTGTCCAACTTCTAACCGTGACAAATACAAATCTTAGCTAGATATGCCAATTGCATAAATTAGGGGAATAAGAGAATGGGAAATTCCAAAGTACAGCACAGAGGAATAAATTTATTTCACTTCAGGGAAATACTAAGAAAACAGTCTGGGTTCTTCTAGCCTCTTTCAAACAGGAAAATGGTTTTCAGTTTTACTTAACTGCTGAGTGAGAGAAAGCAGAGCAATTGAGCCCTCTTATTGAATTTACACCCAAATATGTTCAAAGAGAAATCTAATTGCCCAGACAATATTGGTTCAATCCTTTGCATAGAGAATTCACTGGGACTAGATGCAAAATCCAGGGTCTCTTCCCAGACACTATGCTAAGTGATATGATATGTATCTCAGTGTATTTCTGCAAACCATGAAATAGATTCTGGTACAGTATTACCACTTAATAGAAGAAACTAATATTTAGGCAAATTGTGGAAACGAACTAACTACGTTAAGATTTGCCTAATATCAAATAGCTATTGAATGATGCAGTGGGAATTCAAACACCAAACTAACTGCTCAGAATCTGCCGCCTCTTCCTGTCTTTGGTTTGTTCTCGAGTTATACTTTAGAGCATTCAAACAGCCAGTTTCTACCCCTTGAAACTCAGTTCATATTACCAATCATGCTTCAGCTTTCTTTGCTTTTATTTTTTTAAGCCCAAGTAATTTGATTGATGTTTCTCGGATATGTATCATTGTGCTTTAATTTTGTTTCTAAAACCTACTCCAAAATTTACTGAATAGATGTTTAACTAAAAGTAGAAAACAGTGAAATGTTATTTTCTTATAAAGATTATTGATTCTGTCATAATTTTATTATATTGTAGTCTTTGACTTATTTAGAATAGTGTTGATAATTGAAGACCCATTTTTTGTTTTATAACATTTCTGATCTCTGAAAAAATCGAGAAAACAGAGTTTGTCTATGCCAAGATAAAAAATAGTGCCTGCCTTAGCTCAAATTCCACAAATGTTCTTAGAGTCTTTTTTTCCTGTTAACATCTTTGCCTTTTGGTGATGGATATCTGTTCATTCGCTTGCTTTTTCCCCCAAACTCTATTCTTGTACTCTAATAAATCACAGATTTCTTTCCTCTCAAGTTTTATGTTTTTAATAGTGGTGAACATGACTTGCAGAGTACACAGAGTACTGAAATATTCTCAACAAATAATGTGGGGTCATTTCGATTCCAAATATTTGTACAGGCAATAGTTTGTCATTTGGAACCAACCTGAAAGCCAACCAAAGCATAATGGGCCATCTGCTCATTCTTTTTAATTCTTAAAAATAAAAACAATTATTCCCATTCATATAACACTTATTTCCCAAAGTGTTTATCACTTTGTGCCTATTACGTATTTGTCAATCATTTCACCAAAATAACAATAAATAATTCAGGGAAGAGTAAGTAGTTACCATTGTTTTAGTGAATGATAGCAAGATTTTGCTTTATGTGAACTACATGGCATAAAATGCTTTATCTGATAAACTATACATGACTTTGGTAAGTAATGTTTCATTCTCTCTGTCCTAGTCAAATTTCAAATTCCTCTGAGCTAAAACAGATAGTTGAACTCCAAATAGTAAGGATGGTAATTAGAAAACCAGGAATGTTAGACATAAGAGAGAAATTTTGCTTGCTGTTGGAAGTAAGGGAAAGAAGACACGTGTGTGCCAAACTGTAAAGCAAATTACGTGAAGTAACATAAATACATCATTTTAAATTTGAAGATCTGATAGCACAGTACAAGTGGGTTTTCCACCTTGGGGACCAGGAATTATAAAGTGACAAAGTATGTCTCAGGCTCTCCTTACCCTGCCTGCCTCCTGGGCTGTCTTTGGAATGAGGAAATCACCTTCCTCTCTGGGTCAGTGAGATTAGCACCCAGGTGTCGGGATGGGTTTTGGCTAGTTCCCTTTATGATGTGAAACTTGCCCATGCTACCACTGTTTCTATGATGTTCTAAAAAAGTACCCTATCCTTCCCTACGCTGGCTAATTAACAGTGGTTGGCTTGGAGATCTTTGTCTCTACCTATCTTGAGGCACTGACCCTCCAGTACCCATCATGTATTGCTAAATTTGTCTGTTCCTTATTTCGTCCTCATACAGTCAGTTGGGGATCCTGACTGGGTCCCCAATAAAGCAAGGAAACAGCACACTTGATGCAGAATTTTTGTGCTGAGTAGCTATCACATAGATGAACTCTACCTTCTATCATACCGTGGTCAAACCTGTAAGATAGAGCAACAGAGAACATCACCCCCAAAGGTGTGATAGGCTGGAGAGCAGCTAGAAAGATGTTTCAAAGATCCCTGCCCACTATGCTCACTGCTACCCAAATGAGTGTTGTGCAAAAATAGAGAGGTGGACATGCGTCCTCAACAGCTCTTCCCTTTCTGTTGTGGAGTCACAGCCATGGAGAACTGCCCATTCGGAGAGTAGAAGCAGAAGAGCATATGGGGGGTGTCAGTTACTTTGTACTTCTACCAAAGACTTCTCAGCACCATTTTTGTGTGGCTCAAACCTGAGCACCACCTCTTCCCCAGCAAGAAATCTGAATCTCCCTCAACTTTAAATTCTTGACTTTAGAGAGGATGGAGAGAGAAAATATTTCTGAGTTTGGGGTTTCACTTAAAATGACTGATCAATTTAATATTTGTCTGAATTAACATGAAAGTGACAAAAAAATCTGATTTGAAAAAAATAAAAAAATAAAAATTTGTTATTTCTATCACTCATGTGAGGACTCAGAATCTATATGTCAGTTTCTTCCTCTCCTCACACTTGAAAGTTATACTACCAGGGTGTTATAACTTATCCTTGCGGTGACTGTGGGAGGACAATTCCCATAGCCATAATGCAGGTTCAGTGTCAGGCCTGGTATTTTACATTCTAACAACTCTTTCCTACTTTCATGCAAATTTCTCTACGTATGAAAGAAGCTCACTATCCTGAGCCTCCCATGCAATTCTCATTCATTATGTTGTGAGCGTCACAGCATCATAGTGCAGGGAATCCTGATTTTTAAACACAGCTCAGTGCATAGTTATCCCTTTGCATTTTGCCCCTTTAAGAGAAATGAGTCCCTCCATGATTTGACTGAGCTAAGGTAAGTAACTGAAGAAAGTCATTTGTCTTGCTTGCATTTTCCCCCGGACATACTGTATATACTACCCATGCCATTCCATTGATACTGTTGTTGTCAGCAAAACCAGTGACCACAGACCCAATGGTAAACCCTCAATACTCACTTTATTCTATTAGTCACCATTGTTTGCCACATTCTGTTATGAAACACACTCTTCACTAGGCTTGCTGGATACCCATTCCATCTTCTCATATTTTGTCTCACATCTAAGGATTCTTTTCAAGTTTCTCTTCATCTCCCTGATGTCTTAACATTGGAGTACTAAAGACTCATTATTTGACCTTTGATTTTTCTACAGATGATGAATTTTATTCCTTTGATGTTCTAAATACTACTTAAATTTATTTTATTTTATTTTATTTTATTTTATTTTTTGGTACTGGGAATCGAACTCAGGCCTTTGAGCTTGCCCAGCAGGCATTGTACCTCTGAGCTATATCCCCGGCCATATTTAAGTATTCTTGATTTGCTAACTACTCCAAGATGTTCTGCAGGATTTATATTTCTCTTATCTCCTCCTCTCCCCTCCTCTCCTATTGCTTTCCCTCCTCCCTTCTCCCTCTCACTCCTTGTTTCCTCCCCCTGTCGCTCTTCCTCCTCTCCCTCTTCTCTCTTCTTCTCTTCTCTTCTCTTTTCTTCTCTTTTCTTCTCTTCTCTTCTCTTCTCTTCTCTTCTCTTCTCTTCTCTTCTCTTCTCTTCTCTTCTCTTTTTCCCTCCCATCCCCTTCCCTCTCCTCCTATCCCTTCCATTCTCCTCTCCTCTGCCCTCCTATCCTCTCTCTCTCTCTCTCTCTCTCTCTCTCTCTCTCTCTCTCTCTGCCTCTCTCTTTCTCTCTCTCTCTCTCTCTGATGTCTGAGTGGCATCTCCTTTGAAATGTTTTGGAGGCTTATCATGTACAATATTTCTAAATATTAGTCTTTTAATCCTTCCAACCTCAATGCCATCCTTCTAAAGGAACTGGTCAGAAACTTTGAATTCCTCCTGGAGTCTTCTGTATCTTTCACACCTAACACAATAGGATGTCCTTTCCATCTCCGTCTCAGTGCTTTTATACAGAAGACCCATGGCTGCTCTGTACCTTATTACTCACAGCCTACTCTTTCTTCTATGTGCCACATCCATAAATTTATGCTCCTTTCCACCTTTCTCCCATTGCTTTTTCTAAAATCACTGTCTATTAGTCACAGTCCAAAGAAAAAATCGAAAGCATCTGAGCATATAAACCAGATATGAGGAGTTGTCCCATAATTACATAGGCCAAAAGTAGGATGCTGCTTCATAGACTGGTTCAGAGGGAGGTTCTTTTTCTTTTAGTATGAGGGATAGAACTCACAGCCTCACACTTAAAAGGGAGGCACTTATGCTCTGAGCTAAATCCCCAGCCCACAGAGGGAGGTTGTTTAGATACAAGAAATAATAGGAAGATCCTAGCACCTAATATTAGATGAAGAATAGAGAAAAGCTGTCACTAGTATCCTTCAGTTGGTAGTCACCAGTTAAAAACTGGAATGAATGTAGGTCATTGTGGAATTTTCTGGAGACACAGAGAAGAAGCAGTTTCTGTTGGCTATCCTGCACTAGATATGGAAGTGAAAAACTCTTCCTTTTTCCTCTTGACTTCCAGTCTTCCATCAGTGTCCTTCTGGTCAAACCCAACCATAAATATGTACCTGTAGGTATAGCATGGGGCTCATAAAATACAGCCTATGGGAACAGCCAACCTCTTCTCCTCTCTGCCTCCTCATTTATGATACAGAGAAGGAAGGGGGAAAGCAGAAAAGTAAATCTGATGACAAACGGTGCCACAAACAGGCATAGTCATTTCAGTCATTTTTAGCAATGTGGAACTAACTACCACAGAATATGTGACAATGCCGACAGAACCCTTCTGGAAATGAGATACAAGCAAGATTACTCTTAATAGCAGCTTGTGGGAGGTGGGTGGTAGGTTTTGGTGGGAAGAGGTGCTGGCAAGAACTTAGGGTAGTGAGGAGGAATGAGAGGAGAGCTTCCAGTGCTCTGAGACTAGTTCCACCTCCAAGAGCTTGTCTCTAGCCTAAGGGAGCCACCAGGGGTAAGGTCTGACCTGGAGCTTGGGCACTGGCATTGGTTTTTCAGCCCTTCCCTGGGTTCACAATGGTTTGTAAACTTCCTTCTTATTACCTGGGCTCTGCTGTTCCCAAATGCATAAATTCTCAAACAGGCTATTAAGAATGGTGCTAAAAGATCATATTATAAAGGGTTATAATTACTTACTGTAGGTTCCAAATATCGGAAAATAGATGGGTGTCTTTTTTCACAAAAAGGTATCTGAAACGAACTGTGAACTTAACTACATAGTTCACTATTCACATTTATTATTTACCTGCAAAATCAGCATGTATTTCTATAACTTGCCTCCAAATATCAGTTACTTCATAGCAATTTTCCATTTAGTTAGAAGTCAGCACTCATGAAGCAAAGGCTTGATTTTGGTACAGTCTAGATACAAGAGTTGGCACGAAACAGAGCAAGGAAGATGAACACTTTTGGAGTGAGAGAGATCTCCCAATTCATATACAGTTAGAGATCCTTGAGGAAGTTTCTTAAGCAAAGTCCATTTCTTCATCAGTAATAATGATTATAACTTATCTTTACTGAATGCTTTCTATTTGCCAAATTTGTATCCAAGTACTTTTATGTATTATTTAATTTAATTCTCAGAATTCTATTACTAGCTTCATTTTAGAGATGCCAAGAAAGATTAAACGATTCTACTAATCTACAAAACAAAACAAAAAAAAATGCAAAGCAGCTCTAAGATGATTTTGCATGCTGGTGCAGTGCAAAAAATACCCCAGTGACCATTCCTACTACTGTCAGCACATAGACTTACATATTAACAGTACAGTTTTCTGTGAAATTGTTGGTCATCATTCTGAAAAAACAAAAACACAAAAAACCCAGAGGATGATGACATTTATCTGCTACAAGGAAGTAAAACATTTCTGAGAGAAGTATATCATTTCAAATCCTTATACATTTTCAATGTGGACATTCAGGTGTGGGCAATAAAGCCACAGAAAGATGCTCTCTACCACCACGTTAGAAATATGTGAGATTCACAGCTTATTACAAAACAAAATAATGTATCAGACACAAATTAAAAACATTCATTGGCACACTTGCCCAGTCTTGCATTTATTAAATTGGACCAATGGTTACATAAATAAACATCAGTGTTACTTAATTAGGTATATTGATATAGCTACGAGAGGGAGAAGGTTAAAAGTACTATAAATCAAGGAGAAGTGTTCTCATCAGTGGGAATCAGCCCTGACTACAGGCCCAAAAGACAGAGCATCAACTCCATATATTTTCCAGGAAAGTATCATGGTCATAGTTAAATCTAGAACTGTAAGGGGTCCTTTACTCCTAGATGCCTTGCGAGAACTCACGGAATTTTATTTTAATGACTTCCACAGTACCTTCGTTTATAAACGAATGGCAATTTCCTACCCTTCTTTCAGATCTCAATTTCAAAAAAAGCCTGGTACTCTTTAACTTTGATGATAAACTTCATGGTCTGCAAATGTCCTTTAAAATAATACTTCACTTGTCTCTCTCCCCTCCTCCATTAGTTTTGGAGGAATTAGGCAAAAAATTTCAGAATTAGGTTTTACCTTCATCCTATTCAAAACGTGCTTGTTTAGAGTGTTTTGATTTGCTTTTTTGTTTGTCTGTGTTTCTTTTCAACTTGTTGTGATTTCCACATACTTTTTCCTCTTGACCTTTCCCCGATGGTCTAGTCACAGCATTTCCACCTGTTCTGACCCTGGCAAAATCTTCATCTGATATACAAAGAAACGCTAAGAAAAACTTCTTAGGTGGCCCGGTTTCCAGGGTGGCATTCTCAGTTCTTCCAGACACTAAGCTTTCTTTTCCTTTTCTTTTTGCCAAGTTATTACTCATTTGAAGCATGAAAATACACATTAGTTTGCTTATATAGCTAGAGTAAGAGTATCTGATAAAAAAGCAAAGTGATGAAATAAAGTCTAATGAGTTTGTCAAATAAAAGACTCTATCACAGATATTATTAACATATAGTAATCATGAAAATGATAATTATGATTATAACCATAAAGTATCAGTCACTCAATAGCAGAAAAAAATTTCCAGGTAATTTTACCCTACTTACCACTTATATTTAATATTAAAACATGTAGGAGAATTATGACTATGGCTTCCTGACCTTCCTGGTAGGAGTCAGGGGAAGCTAAGCAAGATGGCATTGATGAGATAGACATCCATCCAATCTGAGAAAGGGCTTCTTGTGCCTCGCAGAACCATGGAACCGACATCGTGTCAAATAACTCTTCTGAGAAGAGGAGGTATAGAGATAAATGACTTTATAAAAATTTGGCAGGAACTGGAATGGGAAAAAGGTATGAAACATTTTAACTATTATTGTATTTTTTAAATCTCCATGGGAAAAATTTGTTGGGATGTTGGTGGTAAATCCCTGATACAGACTAGATTCAGAGACACTTCAGATACTTAAAAACGTTATAATTTAAACATCATTACCCCATTCTTTTCTCTGCATACTGCACATTTTTTCTCTTTTTATTTTGTCTTTTTCATCTTGAGTCAGGTTTTAGTCAAATTGTATAAACACAGGAAGGAAGTATAAAAACTGTATGGAGATAGATGATAGGTAGATAGATTGATCAATAGATAGATGATAGATATGCGGAGAGAGTGAGAGAGTGAGAGAACATACTGCGTGCCAAGTTCTGGACTTATTACCAATTTATTCATCAGAAAAACTGATTGACAAGATTTTAGTTTTCATAGTATATACTGCAGTGATGATCATAGACCAAAGGGGCAAAACATTATAGAGTATTACATGGTGCTTTCCCTACCTCCATGTCTCAGAATTTTAACTGGGGTCATAAAGCTGAGAACAGTAGGTGTAAAGTATCCTCATATTCTGAATCAAAGTGTTATATCAGCTATACTTCTTGTACAAGAAAATTGGGTAGAATTTCAGCTCTCTCATCTACTGCCAACACTCACTTTCTGGCTATAAAGAGAGCAAATCAAGACAGAGCTGGGAACAGTGACAGATTGTTGTTAGTCAGCAGCCCAGGGTATCAGGGAGCAGGATGTTTCGCCCTCAGAAATTTGGTCTCAGAAAGCAGAAGTCTATGAAGCGTAAGGTCTGCTATATTACTCATGGCTTACAGTGTCTGGCTGACTTCGTGTAAATTTTAGTAGCAGGTTTCACGGGAAGGTCTTGCAGACCCCGTGTTGCAGCACAAAACTGAAAGATTTTCCATATTGTGGATGACGTCTCTGGAAGAGGAACATGAACTCAGATGAAGTAACCCCATCAAGGTTGTCTGAGACAGAAGATCATGAAGTACTAGGAGTTCAAAAGCATATAATTAGCCAGCATTTAAGGTATTAATTGTATCAGAAAACTGCACATGGAACAGCTCTAGCTTCAGAAAGGATCAGCAGTTCTGCCACACACAGAAGTCCACCATGTCAGGGTATGGTGACCCAGCTCTGCCCTTGGTCCAAACCTAAAGAAACACAGAGAACCTGCAAAGGTGGTTGGGTCAGGAGGGGAAATCAAGACCAAAGGTGTTGGAAGTGAACCTGTCTGTACCTTGGGTATCTAGGACAAGGTCACTACTCATGATTTTGGCAGGGCTCCATGAGTAGCAGCTCAGGGAGCTGACACATTAAATGACTTGGCCTTCCTCTGAGATAATATTGACAACTCCTCTCTTGATCCGTATGTAAACACCAAGACACGATGTTTTGCTGAAGATTGGATGTTCTTCCTGTTCTGGATCTTGCCTTGCCCTTGAATTCTCCATAAACATCCTCTTATGCTGATTGTATAAATAAACTTGCTGCAGTTGTTGGGCAGTCCTTTCTCCCACTAGCAGAGTGGCTCCACCTGACCTCAGCTTTCTGACTCTTGTCTTCATTTCTTCATCCTCCACCATCCTCCCTCCCAAATTTCAAGAGTTGTGCAGGACGTGGCAAAAAGGAATCATAAAGAAGAGGATCTCGTCCTCCTTGTCCAGGGTTGTTTTTCCAGCTGCAAGAAGGCCCACTCTAGAGGAACTAAAAAACTTTAAACAATATGAGTTATAAAAATGAGAAGTGAGGACCTGAAGAAGATACAGGATTACTTGATGTAGATGATAACATGTTAAGAGTTCTAAGTTATCAGCAAGGTTTGTTTGTTTTTGCATTAATATACCAAATTGGGTTAATTCACTAGTCAAGTTTTCCAGAGAGAGAAATCCCATGCCTCAGTCCACCCCCAACCCTCCCCCCCACCCCCATCCGCATCCCCACCCCTACCCCTATCACCACACATAGATGTGCTTAGTGTGTTTAATAAGGGAAATGAGTCAGAAAAGGACTTTCTTAGGCAAATGTCTGAACCTGAGACCTGAGGGATAAGAAAGAGACCACTAAGCATAAATTTGGCAAGAGCATTCTCACTGGAGGAAATAACAGGAAAGAAGGCAAAATTTTTAATGGTCTAGAACTACACCAAAGATCAGTGTGAAGGGCACCATATCCCTGAGTGAGAGAGGCCTCTGGTGGGATTGTCAGTGGGAGCAGAGGGCTGACTCTGCAACACATTTTAGGTATTATCCTTGAGTTTAAATTCAATTATAGAGGCAAAAAGAACATATTAAAGAATTTGAACTTGATCATACTAGTGTTTTTAAAAAATCTACCCTTGAGAAGACAATGCATTGTGGGAAATAAGGGTGCTGTAGTAGCTTTTCACTGCTGTAACCAAATGTTTAAAGGAAACCACTTTAAGGAGGAAAGGTCTGTTTTGGATCATCGTTTCAGAGGTTTCAGTCCACAGCCATCTCATTCTGTTGTTGTAAAGCTGATGTGAGAAAGAACATCACGGTGGGAGGAGAAGCTGGAGTAAAACTGCTCATCTCATGTAGCTAAGAAGCAGAGGCAAAGGAAAGAGCCAGAGACTAAGGACACAATATCCTTTGTATAGTCAAGGTCTCATGACCTACTCCTTAGGTACCACCTCCTAAGTATCTATTACCTCCCAATAACACCATAAAAATATAATCTCACTAATTGATTAATCAGCTGATGAAAATAGAACCCTCATGATCCAAAGTCTTCTGAAAACCCTACTTCTGAGTACATGAGATTTGTGGGTAATATTTTAAATCTAAACCATAATAGGTGGGCACAGGGGCATCTGCTGGAAGCATTTTACTAGTCTAGAAAAGACACGAGGCTATATTTGCCTAAATTACAGAGAGAGAAGATGAAGGGATGTCAGTGGATATAGTCAGATATAACTGGTCAGCACTTTATGATTAATTAAGAATCTATTCTGGATATCTTATACTCTGAGTAACTATTTTGAAGATGACAATACACAGTGCATTAATTGTTACTATCCTCTTATTATTTTGTTATGAAATTTTGTCTTATCATTTCACAAAATCATTAAAAAAAAACCCTCTTCAGATGTTACTAGAAGTTCTTGGTACCCTATCTTTGCCCTGTCTCTGAACAGCTATACTTCTCTGCAGCTGCCTCAAATGTCAATACTAATTGTTCACTTCAGTCATTTACAGAGAATTTTTCTCAGTAAGGCAGTAGGTGCAGTGCTCACAAAGTTATGTCCTCTAATCTGTCACTCCTAGGAAAGACAGAAACCTAACCTGTGGTAAGAAAAGGCCAGCCTCCTTGCCCCAAGCTAAGGCCAACTTTTTGCACAGTTTACTTTCTAGAATTCCCTGTACAGCCATTCTACAGTGAGTTTCACTTAGCTGTTTTCCCCAGAACTCTACTGCTTTCCTCACTCCATTTCTTCTGATGGAATTCACCAAATAAATCACTTGAATATCACTAAATCGGTATCAATATAATAAATCACTTGAGAATCCCTGTATGAAGCTATTATAGGGAGAATTTAATTTTGAACATGTTCCTTCCAATATGATGATATGGCATCCATGTGGTGATGTTAAGTAGGCAGGTTGATATATGACTCAACCTCAGATGTGATATTTGGGCCTCAGTAGAGTCTGAATGGTATTCACAGCCGAAGGAATGGTTGGAATTTCTGAGAGCTATAAGTAGACAAGAGGGTATAGGAGAGAACCCTGAGGTCCCTGACATGTACAAGTTGTTAAGGTTTATATCTAGTTGTTCCATTAAATCCTCATATGCTCATTGGGAGGCTTTTGGAGGTGACTGATCATAGGGCATGATTAGTACCCTGATGAGTTTATAGATAAATGTGATTTGGGAGGTGAAGCCTGGATGGGGAAGGTGGGTCACTGAACGTGTGGCAAAAAAAATCTATCTCCCTCCCATCTCCTTTGATTTCTCTCTGCTTCCTGTTGCTATACCATGAGCTTATTCTCTTCAGTAATAACCCTTTGCCATGCCATCCTTCATTGGAGCCAGCATACTATGGATTGAAACCTCTGAAAACTATGAGCTAAAATAAACCTTTTCATTCTTACAGTCGTGGGTGTTGGATATTGAAGAAGTAACTATGATAGAGGTTGAAAATAAGAATTCAGCAAAACAGTGTGAGTATTGAATGTATGGTAAAGAGAGTATTGGAATCTGAAGTAGTACTATCTTTATGTTAGGTTTTGAGGTTATCATAGGGTTCTACTAAATTAAACTTTATAAAGTATTATACTCCCTGATGATCACTGATCATCTTAATATACAACATGGAGAAAGTTCAAGATATGTGATTTTTCTGTTACAGAATCTTTCAATCATTGATACCTGCAAATGGATGCATTTAGAGTCTTTGTAATTCTAGGTAAGGTTATTTCATGTTAACTGCACAATTAATGCATGTCATCAATGAAGCTTTTTTTCATTTGAATTAAGTCCCTAGTCCTTATAAAATGAGAATTTTCCTCATTTGCTGAAGTCTTCCAATTACTTTCTAAGTTGAATTAGTAGTGCACTAAACTTTTATTTCCAGAAAAATGAGTTCAAGTCGAGGTCATTCATGCAAATGAATTGAGTGATCTCAAACTAGCATTTAAGGATGCCAGAAAATCCTATCATATTGCTTTCTTTATTTTTTAAGGGACATAGATGATAAAAATATGGATATTATGTATTTATTTAAGTAGAAATTTCTGAAAATGACAGTACTTTTGTTTAAATCTACAGCACCCAGCAAGTAACTTATCAGAGTGCCAAGTTCATGGAAAGCCAGGGAATCTCACGGGAAACAAGCAATAAGCTAAAGGTATAAGATTAATGCCAGAGATCCCCCAAGTTAGACATACTGCAGGCATTAAATTTGTAATTTGGAGTTCATACCAAGTATAAAGGAAATGATTCCTAATGAAGCTCAGAGCTCTCAATTCTCACTTAATCTTTCTTACAATTCTTTGAATGAGATGGCATTTTTTTCAACTTAATAATGGTGCACGTTATCAAAGAAACCAAGTCTTTGCTTGAAAAGACAGGGCCAATAAATGGTAGGCTAGTGTCCTAATTTATTTCTTTCTGACTGTGAAAGTCTCATACTTTTCCCTACACCAAGAATAGATTATGAAGACCCAGTTTATTATCTTAGATGTTTCAAGTCTATGTAGCGTTGCTGCAAAGACCTCCAGAAGAAAACTTTCAGGGGAGAAGTTACGGCTGCAAACATAAGCAAAAGATTACCTTCCTGGTGGGGCCTCACCCACATGCTTGCACCTGTTTTTGTCTCTATAATGTGCAAATGCCATTTTGTTTTGTTTTTAAGTTCAATTTGCTTAGATTTATATTTTTTCAAGGAATTTACAAAAGGGTGTTGTTAGTAACTGGAAATACAAACAGGTGCAGTTCCAAAGGTAAGAAATAAAAAACTAAAATAATGGGCTATTTTGGTTGTGTCATGTCCAGAGCTTAAATGCTGCTGGTGGGTGAGTATCAGCACTTAACCTTTCTGTGTCTGTTTGTGTCCACATTGTATATAAGTATGTGGCAACTGAGGCATCAGGGAATGGAATTCTGATCACCAGAGTTTAATATTTACAGTTGTAATGGGTTGTCTTAGAGGAATAGAAAGCGTATTTGAAGATCATATTACAGAAAAGAAATTATGTTCTCATCAAGAATAAAGAGGCTGAACACATGAATGGGGTACAGTACTGAGGTTTAAATAGTTGGAGGCTGTTAATGAGTCTTGGAAAGTGGGCCAGTTGACTCTAGAACTTCATCACTAATAACTGTCCTGGTACATATCCAATGAGTTGCAAGTCTTGCGTGCTTGAGTTATTTTGTGTGGACTCAAACTAAGAATAAAAGAGGTGCTGCATCACTCTTTTGCCTTATTTTTAAAAGCAAGTTTATCATTTCACTATGAAAGGTCAATAACAAGGACTCTTGGGCTGAGGTGGCAGAAGACAGATAGGTAGCATTCCCTAATAATGGAACATTCACAAATAATAAGAGCAATAGTGATTTTCCCAAGGGAATTATTATGGAAGCCAGCACTTAGGAAACCCAGTTGCTAATTTCTTGGGAATAATTTAATTAAAATAAGTTTCAAGTCTGCTTCTCCCCTTAATTAGCAGTTCTTAAAAATGTGCAAGACTGAATTACTGAGATAGCCAGGCCATTGCCATTCCCTCCCTCCTGTTTGAGAATTTAAAGAAATATTTAGACCAGAGGTGTTCTGGGAAAATTGGACTCCCTACAGATTAGCAAAGAAGAGGTTCAGATCAAGACAGAATTGGATGTTAATGTTAAAGCAAACACAACTATATTTAGAAAGTGGAAAGTGGAATGTTTTATACAACTCTTACTATAAAAGTCCACTAAAATCCTCTTCACCCAATCTTATCACAAAGTTGTCCAAGATTACCTAAATTAATTACCTTCTGGATTCAACTGTAACTTCCTATTACTACTATCAGGCAACATCTGCCACCTGTGATGAATCTGTTCAGGTCCTAGTTTGACCTAAAAGCTTTGTTCCACCCTTCTCTGCAACTGAGAAAATGTATCTTATGAAAGTGAGTTCATTGTATTTTTAAAGTATGGTAACTGTAGTGGGTTGGACATTGGTCCCCAAATATATGTCTATATCTTAACATTCAGAAGATGTGACTATGACTTTATTTAGAAGAAAGGTATGTGAAGATGTAATGAATTTAAGGTTTTCAAGTTAATATCATACCACATCTCCTGGATATACCTTAAACTAGTGACTATCATCTTTGTCACAACCAAAGTAGAAGACAAGAAATGAAAGCCCAGCGGAAACCAGAGACAAAGGTCAGAGTTCTGTAGCTGTAAGTCAAGGAAGGTATATAGTCACCAGAAACTGTAAGAATAAAAAAAGAATATCTACTGATACCTTAGAGAGAGAGAGTACAACTTGGTCAGCATCTTGATTTCAAGCTTCTAGCCTCCAGAGGTGTAAGAGAATGAAGTTTTATTTGTGTGAACCACTAAATTTAGGATAATTTGCTACAGCACTCATAGCAAATGAATACAAGTTACAGTATTTAAACTATAGAGTAACTACTATATAAGTATCACCTCAAGACAGAACTCACACTCTG
Organism: Dasyprocta punctata; assembly: GCA_004363535.1. Classification (NCBI taxonomy): domain Eukaryota; kingdom Metazoa; phylum Chordata; class Mammalia; order Rodentia; family Dasyproctidae; genus Dasyprocta; species Dasyprocta punctata. The sequence continues at coordinate 12,800 of RJWM01002984.1, read as the reverse complement.
TCAGAGACGTTATTGAATGAATAACATCTTTTCAGGGTGGGCCCAGAACTGGATTTCAACCTTAGAGAACCAGACAAGTTAGGCAAGACTATCCCAATTTTACAGCCAATGAAACTGGGTTCAAGAACATTAAGACTTTTTTCCTGAAGAGCACTGCACATAAGTAAGAAAGTGGGGATTTGTGTCCAAGTCTACTTAACCTCAAGACCTCTACTATTTCTAATATACCACTCAGCTTATTCTACATGGGTTCACTTATTGTAGACTATTTTGAAAATTCTGTCAAGTGGTGCTATACTTGAAAATACCTTAACACCAGATACTGACTACCAGAGATGTTTATTAAAAAGCACTGTAATCTTTATCTTTCTGTTTTAATATATTGTTTCCTAGAAAAAGAATTGGACTTATGTCCTCCTTTGCTTAATAGGGTCAGAAAGATTTTTAGGAAGCCAAAAATGATTCATGAGACTTATAGGTCTGTTTCAAGTAATTATCAAAAAACATATTTGTTGAAGGTGAACTATGATCACAATCTGTTATGTTAACTATGGCCAAGTTTCACCTCAAGTTTTGATACATTTGGGGAAGGAGTACACGTTTATTAAGGCAAAAAGAAAGTCATTCATGGCACGAGGAATTATAGCCCCTGAAAACTTCTTGAAATGATAACTTCAGGAAAATAAAATCGTTTTGCAACCACTCCCAAAAAATCTTTCCTAAATTGCTAATGCATGCCTATTTCTTTCTTCAAACAAAGTGAACAAACTGCTGAGATTGTGAACATTTGTTACTGTCATAGGGAAGGTAAACTATTTTCATAAATATGTAAATATCTCCCGCTGGGCTTCTATAATACTTCCAGCAACTCTGCTGCATTGTATGTCTATTTCAAATCTGATGATACTAAGAAGGAAGAGAAAGCACAGAGCATGCGGCTAGGAATTGTCTGACCAGGCAAGCTAACAATTAGAGCAGGCCTGGGATAGTGAATAGTACCAAAATAACCTGCTTAATGTGATCTTCCTCAGGCCTAAGGATATTGTCAAGTCACAGGGTTTTATCATTGAAAAGACACTTATGAGCACCTAAGATGTTACAGAAGCTCCATCTGGCTTCTTAGTCACACAGATATGATTTCTAATGTCACCATCTAGTGCAGAGATATATTCCCTGGTGAACAAAACTGAGTGTAAAAATGTATTATACATTATTATAAAGGCATTATTGTTACTAAATATTAAAATACTGTGGCAATTTTTATAACCAGGTCATGTACAAAAATCAGTGATAACAAGAAAGTCAGGGAAGACAGAGATGGAACTAATTTTATAAGGAAAGAGATACTTGAACTTATTATCAAACACAAATAAATACTTTTGGAAATGGGCTGAGTTGAAGGTTCTAAGACATTTTAAAGACAATGACTAGCCATTGCAAAGACACAAAAATCAGTCACCAGTGTTCCTAGCAGGGCTCTAAAATCTCTTTGCCTTCAAGTATTTTCCCATCAGATGATCTCCCTTCTATTAAACACCATCCTGTGCTTGAAACCTTCCTCAACCTAGAACACCAAGCCTCTGAGGCTTTATGAGCATGGATATAATAGACACAGTTCTCCAGTTCTGTACAAAAGACCAAGTTCCCCAGGGGCCAACAGGCAAGCATGCAGCCAGGGAGTGCCAGATTTCATAAAATATTCCCATTTTTTAAAAGTTTGTGAAGTAACCCTACTGAAATGAAAAGGTTTGGAAAAATCTATTTTGAGAGGAGTATCAATGGCTTCCTACCCCATTTCCAGACACCAAATGTTTCTCTTGAGTCCATCTAAAGAATTTTTACCTCATCACATCTTATACCTGAATTTGGATTTGGAAGAAGACTGGGACAGGACCTGAGACTTCCCAAGAGAGGCCTGTGTTACTGTGTTTTGTCCAATCTCACTTTCCATTTCTAAACTCTGTGTTTAAAAGGTCTTTTTCATGTAGAAATTACTGAATAACTCACTCTAAGACAGAGCTTCATGGGTTATAGAGAAGTTGAATATATAGAGAGGGAAAATATCTTAGTGTGACAAAGGTTGAAACGGGTAACCAATGATGCCCCATCTGAAAGATTTTCATTAAAATGGTGCCCCATGGGAACTTAGAGGACTTTTGCAATGCATCTCAGGTGCTGCCAGGGGTCTTCAGAAACAAGCAGATCTTTAGGTTACTGGCCTCCACTGCTAATTTGTTTTTCATTTTTATTTTTTGGTACCAGGAATCAAATTCAAGACCTTGCACTTGCTAGGCAGGTGCTTATGCCACTGAGCTATATTCCCAGCCCTAAATTTTTTTTTTCATATTTATCTGGTATTTATACTGAGCTCACTTGCAATATTTCATTTGAAGAAAATGTTTCCACCACTTCAAATAATTGAAAATCACTCACCTATGGCACAGATTTTAATAAATCAATAGGCATCAGAGTCACCCAAAAGACCTAAAACAGAGATTGCTAGCCCTACCCTCAGATTCAGTAGGTATGGGGTAGGGCTTAAAATTTACATTTCGAACAAGTTCCAAATGATACTGATGCAACTGGTTGGCTGGTCGCACTTTGAGAATAAAGAACTAGATGATTATGGTAAAGAGGAAACATTACTGGCACTAGAAGAATAGCCCTTAATTCTAGCCCTACTGGTTTCACTCATAGTAATAAAAATATTAAGAAAATGTCTTTCCTTCTCTAGGCTTCAAATTCTACAATTTGTAAAATTTGTGAGAGTTAAGAGACATACTTTTTCAAAGCTTGTGATAGACAACTGATTCTGACTGGTTTTAACATAGAATGACATTTGTTTGTGAATTAGGAAAATCCACAGGTAGGAATTAACTTCATGTGTAACCGGTCCTAGTAAGCAAACAAAACCATAAGCATTCCATGCCTTTCTCCTCTCATTTGATTCTCACTCTCAGGCAGTCTCATACTTTATAATTCCAACACCAAGAATGCAAGATATATGCTCTGTCAGTGGAGCAACAATAGAGGATATCTCTTTCTTAATACTTCCAGCCCAAAGAACCAAGGTTGGTGCTCATTTCCTAGGGGAGAATTTATGAACTCAGTGGGCCAGGCCAGGAGCATATACAAATGCACGTAACTAAAGGTTAGAGTAAACAAAGCTCAGGACTCCAGGACTCACAGTTAGGGACAGGCGACTCCACAAAGCTACACCAACAAGTTGCTATTCAAAGAAAGGCAAACAGATAAGACTTTAACTCAGAATAAGTTAGATTTAATGTTTCTGGACATCTTTTTAACCCTTTTTCCAGCAGCCAAGATTTTACAAAACTTTCTTTAAAGGAACTGTGCTTGGAACATTATTGGGAGTTTAGTTTCTTTCTCTTTTGTAAAATAGAATTATACTGGCCATTTTGTATATTTTTCTTCCCTGGGAACCTGCCTCCCTGGATGAGATCACAGCAAGCACTGCTGAAGGAACAGGGGTTTTTGAGTCTATCAGACCTGAGTTTGAGTTCTAATAAAACCACTGACTATTTGAGTGACCTTAAGCACATAAGAATCCTCTCTTGTCCTTTGAGTTTCTGTGGGCAAGGGATATCCACACTTCTGTTCCATGGTGGTGATGGGGGTCATCAAATTAGGTGATGTCTGCAAAGCGCCAGTCCAGATACAGCAACTTAATAGATGGGAATTAGTATTACCACAGTCAGTGGGATGCATTTGTTAAAATTAGTCAATGCCAACAAGAAGCTGAGGGTAATTTCAGTCTATGAGCATCCTGACCCAGTAGCCAATTTAAATGAAGCCACAAATTCCAAGGATTCAGATTTGCTTTTTTCTCCCACCAAGTCACAGTGAGTCCTAACACCCTTTAGTAAGGGATCTGGTGCATTTCTTGAAGTTTACAGAACAATGTGGAAAGTAGCCTGAGTGAGATGAACATAAAAAAAAAAAAAAAAAAAAAAAAAAAAAAAAAAAAAAAAAAAAAACAGAGGGAAAACAAAGAGAACCTGGAACCAGTGGGAAACTTCATTTTCTTTAATTAGCATATTTAAGTGAAGCTTAGAAGCTGCTCCTTCCCTGAAACATTGCATTTTATTAAAAGCTGTTTAGAGCTCATAACCATTCTGCTGATTTTCTCAAAACACGTTCTCCTTATAGGCCAGTGCTAAACTGTGCATATGAAATGAGCTCAGCTTAATGTTCTGTTAAAAGAATTTGGTCTCCAGAGCTGTCTCTCTTCTTAATAATATGTAATCATACTCTATCTATTTAGTTTCTTTTAACTTGCCCCATGCAGGCAATGAATCCAGTTTAATTAAATGTGCCTTTAAATAGTCGAACAGCACTCATTTGCACCTACCAAACCTCCCTTTTATCCTATTAAGACCCCCTCAAGATATGAAAACCCAATAAAGAGGCCATGTAAGATGTGTGTCTGGTAATACAAAGGGAGTCTGACATTTGCTCTGTAATTTAGTAAACCTGCATTAGCGTTTGAGCACATTGTCACAGTTTATTGGAGCTGATGTTGAGCTCCATTGGATTCTTGATCAGTCCTCATAAATGTCACATTTGAGGACAAGACTCTGGCTTGTCACATGCAGTGCCAGAAGTGAGGCCCAGTGAGACACTGGACAGCTGCCAGTGAGAGCTCTCAGAGGGCCTTTGAAGAGGGCATGACTTGTGCCGTTGGTCATATGGCTTGGGAATCTGGGGGGATGGAGCCTAAGTTTCCCTGTTACAAGATTCGGTAAGAGAGCAGAGAAACTCATCCTGAAAACTAACAGCAGAGAGCTAGGTGATACTGTTAGATTTGTTGTGGTGATCATTCTAATCATTGATATTTTGGTTAAGGAATGAAATCTATTCTACTTAGTCCCTCATGTGACTAACCCACCATTTATATTTCTTCAGTGATTGCCAAGTGCTAGCCCTTGTGACAGATCTTGAAATACAGACCCTGCTCTTGAGGCTCACATTCTAGTGGAGAAAAATAATGAATAAATAATAACAAGCAGATCAAATAAATATATGATGTCAGGTGATGAAAGAAAATAAGTCCAGTTAAAGGAGAAAGGAACTAGTAATGAGCTGTGGAGTTGAGGGATATAGTAGACACAATGTCTGGAATCTCTTTTGTTCATTGCTATTTTATAGGGTCAGATTCGATACACTCTTGTTGGTTATGTTCTCTGGACTAATCTCAGTGTTGATGGATTACAAATTCAAATTCATGCATGGGAAACTGAATTTAATTTGTCGCTTTAATGGTGAACTTATTCTATCGGGAGAATTTGTGTCTTTTCTCAACAAGATGCAAAAGAGGAATTTTCCCAATTATTCTCCCAGGGATGTGCAAGAGGCCTATTACACTGTTCTCTGTGAGATTTAGTGTATGTGAGATTTGCCTAGTAAATTGTAACACTGGTGAGTCAGCATTTTAGTAATTTTCTTTCAGAAGAAATTCTTGTGTGCAGAGTAATCAAGCTTCTAAAATGCAATATTATTTTAAAAATATGTGTTTTGGTACTTTTTCAAAAGAACAGTGTATGTATCATCCTAACAACTCTATGTAGTGAAAAAGACCTGCAATGTCTGTGGTCTTGGGTACATTTATTCATTTAACAAATATGATTTCAGTGCCAGAGTTGATCTCCTTAGAAATAAACTTGCTCACTTAAAATATAAGGATATTATTACTTGCTTTGCATGACAAATGTGAAAATAATATGACAAAATAGGCTAAATACTACTACAATGCACATAAGAGGTGCTCAAAACATCAGACCTCTTGTTGGTTACAGATATTTTAGGAAAATGAGTGAAAAGGAGAAATACCAGATTCCACACAAAAGAAATGGGGAGAGACCAGACCATGATAGACTATCTAACCTAATTGTGATGATGATCACCTGAAATGTTTAAGCAACCAAATGATATAGTTATGTGATCACATGAAAGACTAGAAAATGCAATAAAGGGGACAAAAGTAGATTCAGGAAGACAATTCAGACAACTATTGCAATGGTCTAGGGAGGGAATGGTGGTGGCTATGTGTGACAGTGGAGAAAAAGAAAAGTCAACAGACACCAGGATGATTTGACAGTAGAATGGACAGAATTAGGGACGACTTGAATGTAGGAAATAAAGGAAAGGAAAGCGACTTCCAGTTTCCAATGAGTCGATTTTCTGAAGGAAGTATCACTCAAAGACAAGTATATAGAGCATTCAATTTGCACATATCGTAATGAGAATCTCAATGAAAACATAGGCCAAACCTCAGGAGAAAATGCTGGGTGACAAGATAAGTATGGTGTGTTTAGTAACAGATAATATTTAAAGTGATGGAAGAAGAACAGATCGCCCGGAAAGAAAGTGAAGTATGAGAAACCAAGAGTGCTTGGGTAAGGCTTCTGCAATGTACCCAAGTGGTGAGACTGAAGCGTGGCCAGTGACACAGATGAAATTCACAGACACCAGGAGAGAGTTGTTCAAGAAGGTAATTACCGTATCTATTTTGTCAAAAACTAGCTAAGAGGTAGTTATTTGACCCAGCTATTTCCCTTTTAGGTACTTTCCTTAAAGAATTAAAGACATCATATTGCAGTGATACGTGCATACCCATGTTTATAGCAGCAAAATTCACAATAGATAAACCTTAGAAATGGCCTGTGTGCCCATCAACAGATGAATGAAAAGAGAAAATGTGGTATATATTCACAATATAGTACTACTCCACCACGAAAAGAGGTAAATTTGAGTCATTTGTAGGGAAACAGATACACATTGAGACTGCAATATTAAGTGAAATAAATCAGGCCCAAAATCATAAATATTGCATGATTTCTCTCATATGAGAGACACAAAATATAAGTAAAGACAAAATTAAAACGTAGATAGTAGGAAATAAGGAGATAGATCTTTTGTGAAAGGGAAGGGAACCAAGAGATGACGGAGGGGAGTGAATGGGAGAGGATGTAAGCAGAATCAAGACGCGTTATGTACATGTACCAACTTTCCACAAGGAGGGTAATCATTATTTCCCATAAACATGTTCTAATAAAAAATCAAAATTCAAAGCAAGCAGGCCTTTGAAGACAATGTTAAGAATGGATTTAGAAGGCGAGGGGCAAACAGGTTTGGAATGAGTACAAGAAGAAAAAGGAAATAATCATAGAAAGACATATTTTTTAGGAGATAGTACTTTGGACCTAGTGTACACTAAGTACTGTTCTAGATGCTGGAGCTGAGTGGCAAATTTAAGATGATGCCTGAAGTTACTTCTGTTTAAAGGAGGGACAGACAGTATAAATAAATTAGCAACATGTTAGGTAGAAAAGTAAAGCAGTGTTAAGGGAGACAGGGATTACCAAATTGGGGGTTGTTTTATAAGAAAGTGGATGAGGTCATGTTGGAAAGCGCACCTACAGGAGAAAAGAGACAGGAGAAAAAGGGCCAGGGGGTGTGGGGAGAGACAGAGACAGAGACAGAGACAGACACAGACACAGACAGAGACAGAGGGAGACAGAGACAGAGACAGAAACAGAGAGAGACAGAAACAAGAAGGTAGATGACATCAATACTTGAAAAACTTTTTCTCTAAGATGAAAAACAGTGGAGGAGGGTTCCCAACATGAGCTGCTGCAGTGGGAACAATCATGGGGCTTTTGGAGTAGTTTTCCAGGCAGGGAGGATAGGTAGGGGTGATAGCAGTCTGTATCAGGTGGTAATATGTGACATAGTGCAAAAGAGTTAAATTCTGGAAATCTTTTAAAGCTAAAGTTAATGTAATTTACTAATAAACTTGCCAAGCATAAGCAAAGGAGAAAAGTTAAGGATGACATGTGCTTCAGAGAGCGGACTATGAAGGAGAGTTGAACACTGGGGTGGGGCAAGGAGCAAGGTGGGTGATTCAAGAATGTGCATGACTATTGGGTTACTATAACAAAAGCTAAAACAAAGACTGTTTGAAGTAAATAGCAGAATTTTTTCCCCTCACTGTTCTGGAGTCTCCAGGTCCAATATGAAACTGCCAAGGGGTGATTGTCATGAGAGATCCTGGTTAGCAGGTAGCTGTCCTTTTGCTACTTCTTTGCTGGGTCATCCTTCCATGCATGCACAACCCTGGTCTCTGTAGTCAAGCCTCTCACTTTATTAGGACACTAGCCAGATGCATTAATGCATATCCTGGTGGCCTCACTTTAGCCTAATTATCTTTGTAAATGCTCACTCTCCTAATAGTCACATTTTGAGATACTAGGGGTTGGGGCTTCAAAGAATTTTGGGGGAAGCTATAGAGTACATATTTTTATTATCTCAACAGCACTGGGAAAAGATGACTGACATGAAAAGTAAGCTAATATTCCTCTACTTAGAGTGAAATATTATCTAAAATTCCCATTTGTAGAGATCACTGTGGCAGAAAAGAGAAAGAGTGCCTTGCTCCAGGCCTTTGAATTTAAAGGAAGTAATAGACTGAAGAGAGGAACTTTTGGATGATATGGAGACCACGTGTTTTTTGTTTTTTGTAACTAGGTTCTAGAAACTGAATTCTATAGATTTTGACCTTTTCATCTTTATTGAATGTAACTTTATAAACAAAGGGGAGGGAAGAAAAAGAAGTAAAGAGAGGTCAGGAAATAGAAACAAAGTAAAAGTCAAAGAAAAGTAAAATTTTGATCCAAGGATCTTAGAATAATAGATTATTCAAATACATTTTCTTTACTATAAAGAAAATAAAATGAAATAATGTCAACAGGCACTCTTTTTTAGTGCTATCATTACCTTACTGATGCCTTCTTAAGAGTTTTAGTAGACGGTAAACTTAATATGCTATAAGATTATATTGCACATAGTTCTTTAAAAAAATTTTTTTTGTGTTTTTGAGACAGGGTCGTGCTGTGCAGTTCAGGCTGGCTTTGTGCTCACTTTGTAGCCCAGGCTGGTTTTGAACTTGCAACTATCCTCCTGCTTCAGCCACCTGAGTGCTGGGATTACAGGCATGTGCCACCACGCCCAGCTCCATATACTTCTTTTAAAAGTCAAAATAAATCAGTGAAAGGTTGAACATCAATGAAATAATGTAGTTGATTAAGAAAAGTACAATATTCAGATCATGTTTTAGAATGAGCACTTCACAGATATTTTACATCTCTGCTCTGACCGTACCCTGTTAAGGCTGTAAGTTTCAGACCAACGTTTACATGAGGGGGTGGGACAAATTACTTAATCTAAATTTCAATTTCCTCAACCTTTAAAATGGTAACACTAAGTACACTGATCCCAGTATACTGCCATCATGATTATGTGAATAACGTAGGTTAAGAGCTGGGGACAATGTTTGTAGCAAAGAGCTTAATAAATAGTTGAAAATAATTGTTGGCAAAAGAGAGGGGATAAAAATGAATCTTTGCCACTGAGCTGCTGTGTGAGGAATGCAATCTAGGACAGAAGGTTATTGAGCCACATGTAAATATAAATGACCAAGGTTATCAGGGACCCGGCCTAGATCCCCAATCTCCTGAATGAGTGCACAGTGAAGGCTTAAATAAATGAAACAAGTGGTATGATTTTAGGGCTCCAAGAGGATCAAAGCCCCTGCACAGTTCTTGACTCTGTGACTGTCATGAGGGCTAAGACAAAGGCCTCTCTCCATTGCCCGTATTTATTATCAAAGCAGACAAAGAGAGGGGATACTGAGGAAAGTCTGGGAAATGAGCAGGACCTTAGGAGTCACTTGAAAGACTTCTCCAAGTAATAAATTGTGCCAATTAAGGAGAACTGTCTTATCTCCATGATGACATTTATGGTGGGAAAGAGACGCTGTAAATACGTGATGTTTTCAGCTGCAGTCTCTATCTATTTACTTGAGTCTGAGCCAGGTGTCTTCGGCAGTGACTTTATCTTGCCCTTTGAGGTATCTCTGGCCTCATCAGCCACTATAGGCCTCAGCCAGGACCAGTGATTCATAGAGATTCCTTACTATGAATCAGCTCCCATCACCAGGCAAGGGGCCTAGGCCTTGGACAGGCTCACAGATAAACAGAAAGCCAATTAGTTAATTTTAAACCCTGCTCAAAGCCCCTTCACAGTGGTCTCCAACAAAAGGTGAAGTGGGGTATTTGACATATGATTCTCTCTCACTCAGGGAAACTAGAAAATATGAGACCCTTTTACCAAAAGCAGGAAAATAGTGCCATTTTAGGTACAAAGTTTTAACTTTCCTTTCACCTATGTTGCTTGTTCAAGTATGTGTTCCAGCATCTCATCAGATTTCACTTACAAAGCATGCATCCAAATATTAAATTTTCAAGATTTTCCAGAACAGTCACAGCAAAGCATTATGCCCTGTATGAGACCCTGCTTAGGCCCTGATCTCATTGTTCCATTATCATCAATAGTTTGGAAATAGAGATCATTGAAGAAAATTAATTAGCACTTTTCAGATCTAATGGGTGCAAGTCAAAGAATCCAAGGAGTTTTTCTGCTCCACAAACCATCAAATGTGGGCTTCCTATTTAGTTCAATGGATCTAAGTCATCAACAGTTTCACTGTGTTGTTTATAACAGATTTAGAACTGTCCAGAGAAAACTATGTTCTGAGTAAACTTCTTCGAGGTGCAGCTACCCAATACAGCTTTAAAACTGAGTACAACTAACCAACAAACAGCACAGGTATAGGATGTGCCACCAAAATTAGATTAATAGGAACTCTCAGAGTTTTCTTACCCAAGCCATATAAATCCCTGGTTGTTAATTTGGGTACTGAATTAAATAATGGATTAGAATTTTAAAAGATTGCATCAGGGGTGAGTAGCCCAAATTGGTCAAATAAGAGAATTGATATTGGGCGAGATTATCTATTAAGCCAGAGCAAGCTCCTTTGAACACTGTCCAATTCCTAATCAGCAAGGCAGAGGAACCAATATTGCAGGGGCAAACAGCCCAGGAGCAGATGAAAAGCAAGCTAATAATGCAATCATTGGGAACAAAACCATAGCAGGGCTTGTAAGTGATCAGTATTAAAGAGATGCAAAGAAATGTGTTGCTGTCCACAGGTTTTTCACGATCGTATATTGTTAGAATGAGATTGGGAGAAAGGCGAGGAGAAATACAGCAGCCCCAGAGGTAGTGTTGGTTACACAGTAAGATATTTGCAAAGATCTCCCACTTTTACAAAGTCATTAACAATGAAATTGTGTCGTTTTCCAAAATCTCTGCTAAAAGTTGCAAAGTGGTAATTTCGGAGAGGAAACAGTTTAACAAAAATCATGCCTGACGCTTAGGGGAAAACAAATGTTGAAAGGTTGTGATCTCCAGTAGTTACTTCATGCAACTTGTTTTTGTTTTGTTTGTTTTGGATTTTTTGATACTAGTGATTGAACTTAGTGCTTTCACACTGAGCTACATGCCAAGAATCTGCTATTTTATTTTTTGTTTTGAAAGAGGTTTTCACTAAGTTGCTAAATCACCCAAGACAGGCTAGAATTTGTAATCCTCACCTGCCTCAATCTCCCAGTGTTGAGAAGGGCCTTGAAGACCAGCAAGAAAGTGAAACCTAGGAAAAGTCATATGAAGTAAGCTGTATAGTTAGGCCTCTAACCAGGTACCTTTTGTTACAGCTGATGCTGAATGGAAAGCTTCAAAAGGTACTGCTGTTTACTTCATGTGACCTTTATTAGGTGTCACCTTCCCTCAGGGCTTCAGGGCACTTCTCTGTCAATAGAAAGCTTAGATAATATCCAAATTTCTTCTAGGTGAAGCATTCTGTTGCTCTTTTCCCAGAAATACTCTTAAAGACAACTAGAAGAATGAATGGCGATTAGAACTTGCGGGAAGGCTGATATCTGGGAATGAGTTGAATTGTCATGTGCTGCACTCTCTGCCGCTCTACTTCGCCTCTGCGGCAGCACCGTCTTCCCCAGGTCCTTTCCTTGAATATCACCACACATGGTAACTACAGTAAAGGCCTAACTACACATTCAAAAGTTCAGTGTGTAAATGGATGACACACTTTATTTCTCCAAATTAAAATAAAATCTAGCCAGACGCCAGCCCTCTCCTTTGAGTTGGGGCCATTTCAAGTATTGCAGGGGAGGAGAACAAGAAGTCAACAAGAAGCTAAGACCTCCTGTGAGTTAGTACCATGTGTGGGCTGACTGGGGGAGAGCCAGACACCAACCCCTTCTGGCACATGGGCAGGGAGCCAATGTTTCCCCCCACCGCAAAAGGGACAGGCTGTGATGATAGCTAATGAGGTAAAATACAATCTAATGCTTGTAGCGTTTAGTGTTTCACTGACTTCGCAGGCCTAAAGCCAATCATCTGTTCAGAGGATAACAATACACAATGTAACATATAGGAGGAATCACCTTCTGAAGGTGGTGGTCGTTGTTAATTCCCGATTAGCTTGTTTCAAAATCCTGTATCATTCTCACTGTTTTGTTTGGTTGGGTTTTATTCTGTTTTCTCTTGTTCGTTTTTGTTGTATCTGACAGTATGAGCAACTGTTTTGAAGATAACAAGATACATTATGGTTGCCATTTTGGATTTATTATTATCTTGTTTTGAAGTCCTGCATTGTATTCGTTGTTTTGGTTCTATTGGTTCTATTCTGTTTCTGTTTTGGTTGATGCTACTTTGTCTGAAGGTGTGGGCAGCTATTTGGAAGACAGCGAGAGGCATTATGGTAACCAATGTTGTTTTCCTATTATCTTGTTTTGAAATCCTGTGTCACTTACACTGTCTTGTTTTGATTGGCTTTATTCTGCTTTATTTTGCTTGATTTT